>JAGFMF010011942.1:5722224-5738292 GCA_019455555.1 Galemys pyrenaicus | reverse complement strand
AGGGGAGCAGCGGGCACAGCAGGAGAGGTCTGCCGCGCCATGTGGGTCCCCCCCCTGGCCGGCAGCAGGGATCGAACTCGTGCTGCAGTGGCTGCGATCCGCTCCGCCCCGTAGTGCGCTGCTTAACCCACTGCGCCACCAGGGGAGGCCCACAAGTAGAAGTATTTCTGACATCACAAACAAGACAAGGAGAACATGCCGCATACACACATGAGGCTGTTCCAGAGCCCCAATAATCTGAGCATTTACAGTATCTCTTCCTGAAGTAACTGACATACATATCTAAACTGAAATAACTGGAACTACAACTAAATCTGAGTCCGATGGCTTATCAGAAAGAAATCTTACTCTCACTTCCTAGTTGACTTTACTTAGTATTTTGGCTGACATTTTTATCTTTTATTTACAAACCTAAGCCCCAGCAAAAGCAAAAAAGATTTTTAAACTGAACTATTTAATTGCCTCCTTTGGAAAAGAAAAAAATAAAAAAAGGAAAGAGATAAAAGGTCAAGCTACTACCTATGAACACCTGAAAAGACATGTTTGCTTGCAAGAGGATTTTTTTTTTCATTTTCCCTTTCTATTTCCTACCCTGAATTAGAAAGCATAAAGCATTTAATTTTTCTCTCAATTTAACATGCAAAATAAAACTTCACTCTTCATTTGGAGGCCATGCAAGTCAATGGGTAAAAAAAATGAACAAGAAGTTAAGAGATCAACAATTTTAAACCTAACTGACAATGACCCTCTCTTCCTATTGCCACCCTTGACAATTTTATTATCAGTCCTTGTGGCTTTCAATAATTGCCGTGACAATGAAGTCCTCTAAATCAACATATCTGTCTCTGAGTTTTAGTTCCACATTTCCAGCTAACTTACTTGATATCTACACACAGGATGCCCTTTGCCAAACTCCACTCCTGAACCTGCACTGCAATTTCCCTGCACATTCTCAAGTGCCCTCCACCAGGAAGGCTCCATTCATCTGTTAAAAGACTAGCATCCTCTTACCCAGTTTCTTCAAAAGCTGTCTCTCATTTACTCCCCGAACCCCTGTTCTGCTCCTTTTGAGAATCTTTTCTATCAGATTCTTCTTTTCCTGCTTAATTGCCACAACCAAATTCAGGTGCTAGTTTATTATGTATACTCATTCCTTCCATTCATTCTTCTGCTTCTCCCCAGATTCTCCTCCTAAAATTCATCTGACACATCTATTATATTAATCTTTCTAAAATACTGTTTCAACTACATTGCTTTCCAGATTGAAAATCTTCACTTGCCTAGCATAGAAGGATGTCCATGACCTGGCCTCAAATTTTGAATGACTTGTCATTCAGGCTATTTCTACCTAGAAAACCTCTAAGGTTTTACATGTCCATATCTTATCCTACACTTCAAGGGAAAATCAAATGATACCCCTTTAATGGGTTTTCCCCCCTGTATCAGGAGCAATTCCCTCCTCTGAATTGCCCCTTGTTCATTTAGGCCCCCTGTTGTTACTCTTATCACCATAGAAGAGAGTATAACTAACAGGAAGATGTACTCTAGAATCACACTTTGTAAGTTCAAAACCTACTTGGAGCTAGTTACAGAACTTCCATGTACCTCCGTACAGAGGATGCCAGGGTGTCCCACTCACAACGCCTTTAGGCCAGCACAGTAACTGCCCAGCTGCTAGGAACAATGGATGCTGCCCAAGAGCTGCTCACAGCTACAAAAGAGCTACCTTCTCCAGAGATTCTGGCAAATACCTTCCCTATGTGTTCCCCAGAGCAATTCCCACAGCATGGTATAGACTACTGACATGGCCCCCTTTCAATGGCAAATTTATGATATCATTCACACTCCAACACTCCCTGAAGGATCCTTCTGAGTCTAAATTTTAACAAAATCCACCTTTTGCCAAATTTCATTCCCTACTCCAGTGGCTCTCAAATTTTAGTATCAATCAGAGTCACCCAGAGGACTAAAGATCCACGGACTTCTGCCCAATTTCCTTGAGTTTCTGATTCAGTGTTCCTAAGTTAGACCTTAGAATACAATACAGATTTCTAACTAGTGATGCCACCACTGCTAATCCAGGGATCACTGCTTCTCCCATCCTGCTTCCCTCCCTCGTCTACAGGTCCCTCTGGAGCCTTCTTTCAATAAATCACTTGCACAAAAATCAGAATTTCAGGTACTGCTTCAAGGAACCCTGACCTAAGGCATACAGTTTCTTGATGTATGAAACAGTTGTATTACTAATTCACTCAAGAGATTATTGTGAAGATAAAATCAGATAATGCATGCAACAGACTTAGAATTGAACTGTGCCTAGCACATAAAAAGTTCTTAATAAGCATTAATTACCATTATCAGTTCTCTTAATATTACTATTCATTCTTTGAGCACGGGATCTAGTCAACACCTCCTATTCACCTTTATATTCCCTACACTACCAATACTGACAGCAAAAATTATTCTAGGGGCTTAATATATTGTGTATCATACTAGATACAACTAAAACTTGGTCTCTACTTAGAAGAAGTTTTCATATCTATTCTCTGAAAAGAACCTAGAAAAGAGAGGTACCAACAGCACTCAGTAATAGTCTCAGGCAAAGTTCAAGAAATTCAAGGAAACACTAGAAATGGGTTTTCAGTGAGATTCCTGGAGAGTAACTACTGGAAAGCTAAGCATCAAATGTTATATATATAGTGTATATGTATACAGACATACAAACATGTATGAGTAAGGCCTTACTATAAAACTTAATGTGAATGAATTTTTTAATTTCTTGATCACATACCTGTTGCTTGACTTGCAATATTGTTTTCAATTTGAGCTGGAAAGCTTTGATGTTTAGGTAAAAAATGGGTATTAACCAATTTCTCCAGTTAATGCTAGACTTAAGCTAAAGAAAAGCCACAAGATGGCTAATCATTTTGTAGTTATCTTATAGATGAAGCCCATATTTCTCAAAGCGGAATCACTGTATCATGTTCACTGCCACCATCAAATAGAAACTACAAAATGAAATGGGCAAATATTCTTAAGGCATCAATTTTTGTAACAGAAAATAATTTCAAACACTCTTCTAAAACATGGAAGTATATTCCTGACAAGTATACATTCTTAAAGCATGCTTCTGTCAATGTTCAACAAATTCTATATTTTTGATCTATACATTCCACTGTATGTCAATTTCATCTCAATATTTTTTTAAAGATTTATTCATTTATGCATACAAGTACTGGGGTACAGGCCAGAGTTGCGGGGGTGAGAAAATCCATCAACAGAGTGGGGAACAGAGCAGGCAGATCAACCGAAACACACTGCTGAGGGGAGCAGCGGGAGAGGCAGGAGAGATCGGCTGAGCCATGTGGGTCCCCTCCCTGGCTGGCAACAGGGATCGAACTCATGCTACAGTGGCTGTGGTTTGCTTCACAGTGCATTGCTTAACCCACTGCGCCACCAGGGAGGACCCAAAAAGTATCAACTCTTAATAATAAACTGGAAAAGACTACATATACACAATTTTATTGCTGGACATAAATCATTTGCCAATAACAGCACAAAGAAGATGGCATACAGATTTCTGATATATAAAATGGTTGTATTACTAATTAACTCAAAAGATCGTTGTACAGATAAAATAGCACCTTATGAAAGGTGGCAAAAAGGGAGCCAGTAACAAAGTAGTTGATCCATTTTCTAAGAAAGATGGGCATAATATGCAAGCACCAGTAATGTTCAATATAAGAAATACTGAAAAAACACTAGTCTTAAGAACTAAAGGAACCAAACCACATCAATGACCTCATATAATTAAAGTGAGTCTTGCTCATCTTCAGAATGATGAAGTCACATTTAGAAAATTCATGGTAGTTACTCAGGATAATCAGGGCAAAAACTGCTTAATTTTCATGGCATGGATCCCAAAAGGTGCTCCATGGTCAAAAAATGGCAGACCTTGACTGAAGCTCATGATGATGCCAAGACACTGGATAGTTATTTGCTTCGCCTATTCTGTGTTGGTTTTATTAAAACACACCACAATCATATATTTGGAAGACCTCTTGTGCTCAGGACCAACAGGTGGGCCAAATCTTGAAGACGACAGAAATCATGACCCATGTGGTACAGACAAATGGCATGAAAGAGGTGGTCAATAAATTAATTTCAGACAGCACCAGGAAAGACACAAAAAAGGCTTGCCAATCTTGCCATGACATCTGTTAGAAAGGTAAAAATGCTGAATAACCACAAGTCTGAACTGGAAATACACATAAAGTTTCTAGTGAAGGCAGTGGTTCTGGAAAAGCTACTGGGGATAAGTGCTAATGTGAAAGAGCTACTGGATATGAGCCTTCAGTTCAAGAATCTGTTTAAAATTCAGACTTTCAATGATGACAAAGTCTTATTTGTGATGTTAAAAAAAAAAAGAAAAAATTGAGAAACAGAACACTAAGAAGGCCAAAGATTCCTCTGAGTCTGGTTTATAGATTTATTTAAGATATAGTTCTAGAATCTAACCAAAAATGTTTGATTCCTGAGTTTTCAATATCTTCAGTGATTATTTTATGCTGAGTCTTTTGTGGAAATTTAAATGGGTGACCTGACAGAATTAGCACCTATCACTGGTCTGAGCCTTAAAACACACTTCCTAAAACACATTTCCTAAAGCAACCTCTTTAAAAGAAATACCCGAAAATCACCACAACCACAATAGTCCCAGTGGGACAGCGCCACTGGTTCTGTTAATTAAAGGAAGAACTGCAGAAAGTTACCAGATACCTGTAAAGCTGTTTAACACCCAGTTTTACATGTAATACTCCTCTACAGGGAGAAGTGTTCTGAAAGTTTGCTCAGCAAAATGACTGGCTCAGACCAGCATCTAAACTACATCTAACCCCCCCCCCCCACCAAAATGAAATAAATAAGACAAATTCACACATCTCAAAATCACAACTCTAATATAAGCCACTTTATAATTAAGCATATAAACCTATTAAACAAACATCTATTGAATCACAGAGTTGAATAAGCAGTGGAACCAATTAATCAATAATCTTTTAAAATAGAAAGAAAAATCCTAGTATATTGAAGGAGCTGAGCAGGACAGCAACTAAGAGTGACATAATAGCAGAGCACATGAACAACAGAGCTAAGCAGACCCCTGAGCCACCCAGGCCAGTACTTGAGCTGAGAGAAGACAAGGGTTTATTGTGGAAGGACCTTCTCTTTGGACACCAACCTCACAAGATTATGGACAAACTCCAAAACCTCCTACTTGCTATAATGCCTCATTATTCTTCTATCATATATTTACTTAAGTTATACTTTTGTAAAAATGGGTATTTTCTATTTTCATCTCTGGGAACCACAGTTTCTAACATTTTTGCACTAATGTTTAAGATAGTTATGATGCATGGAGGTGCCAAGTGGAATATTTGTCCAGAAATTTTTAGAGTATAAAATATTACTATTCGTTCATATTCACAAGCATTTCGGTGAATAATTTTTTACTTGATCAATGATTTTACAGAAAAGATGTTTTCAGCATTCACATCGAAAGACAGCCTCCTTCAGTTACAGCTCTTTACTCCGGAGGTATTTCAGGTGCCCTTCCATGGGGCTTCTTTAACTCATATCTTTCCAACATAGAGATGCATACTGTATTTCCAGAAGATGGACATGTGTTCTTAAATCATCAGCGTGATAGTGTTTTTCTTCAGCTTCTGTTTTTTGATGAGTGAAATTTTTTGTTTTTATGATATAGAAGTGATCTTCTCAGCAGTCAATGTCTTTCTGAAAAATTAACAAGCACTCTCCAAGCTTTTGTTACTTGTTTTAATGAAGAACCCAACCTATGTGGATTATTTTGACCTTTGTACATCACTTCCCCTTTGTTAAAAATGCCCTTGGAAATCTACAAATGTCTTTGTGAGCTGGGTACATCTAAAACCTTAAGCCAAGGGACAAACATAAGAAAAGTATTCCAACTGTTCTCTATTATTTGGCCAAATCATCCTGTTCTCACTCTCTCCTACTCAAAACTGTTAGTCTACATGCAAGTAGAGAATGTAAGATAGGGAGTGGGAAATTGTGCAACTAAACCTCAAACAGGAGACCCTGGTCTAGCAGAAACAAATACTCTGAAAAGAAAGTAGAAACAAAGGATGGATTTCCATGTGAAGACAAAGCCAGTCTCAGTCATTTGCATGAATTTATTTCTTGCCAAAATGTTCTTTATGACAATAAGGAAAAGGCAAAAATGGGTTATAGTAATTGCTGTGGATAAAATGGCCATGGGAAAGCCTATCAGCAGACTCAGTATTACTCCTGGATTGTCCTCCCATAGATGCACTTCCATCATCGTTCTCTTTTCTCATCACTCATGGTTTTGGAAAGGAAAAAATTACTGTTAGAAAGTTTAAGGTACTTACAAACCATAAAAGATAACCACATCTCCAGAACTGCTCATGGTAACTGCCTCCCTAGAGAATTGCTTCGATTACAAAACAAACCTAAAATACTACCACTTGCCTAAAATAAGAGACCACCATTGTTAGCAATCTAGTAAATTGTTCCAGAATAAAAATATTTAATGAAAATAGAAAGAATTAGAAAAATTAGAAAATAAAATATTTAACCTAAGTAACTGTCTTTTTCTTAAAAGTAACATTGCTTGAAGAAGTGAAATTCTATGTTTATTTACATAAAAACTTTTCAGTACCAGGTCATTAAAGATAAACCTATTTTATGCACAGGAAATTTAAGAGGAAATGGTCAATTTATTTTCCATATGTAACAGTGAAAAGGGGTTTAAAAATTAAGAATGAAAACCCCAAATCTGTAATCAAGTCCCTCACCACTGTCTGTTTTATTCCCTGATCTTCAGTTTCTATTATTTAGAAAAGGAACTGCCTTCTACATACCCAGCACTCCTAGGTTTAGATCCCAAGTCCCTGTTAAGCCTCTCTTAGTGCCTATTTAGCATCCTACTAGAATAATCCAGATGCTGGACTAATAAAAAATACAAATTCTTATATCCTGCTCTGAAGAGTCTTATTTATTATTCAGGAGTAGACAGGAAGGCAGTAGGTGGAGCAGTAGGTACTACACCTCAAGGCTGCACTTGTCACTTCCTCTAGCCTCACTTCCAGTGGCTCTCTTGGGTTCTACTGACTATTACTTGCTTGTCTTCACGTCAGAGCATAAAATGTACTATGGTTTAGGTCACCGAAGTCCTCCCACCCACAAACACTGATCTGTCCCTTACCTCACAAATTAAAAAGCACAAGTTAGCAGAACTACTTAGGAACAAGTAACTAGGGGAAATGCAGTGGAATGGTCTTACATTCTAGAGTCAGAGTAGCTACAATTCAAATCCTGAAGCATAGAAACAATTATGTAGATAGGAGATTTAACCTTAACCACCTCAAGTCTTAGGTTCTTTTTTTTTTTAAAGATTTATTTTATTTATTTATGCACGTAAGAACTGGGATGTAGGCCAAAGGTGTGAGCATTCACCAAAGACAGAATGGGGAGCAGAACGAGCAGACTAACTGAAATACACTGCTGAGGGGAACAGTGGGCAAAACAGGAGAGGTCTGCTGCGCCATGTGGTACCTCCCTGGCCGGGGATCGACTCCAACAACTCATGCCTGTGCTACAGTGGCTGGTGATAGCTTTATAGCGCTGAGACATTAACCCCTGCGCCAGCAGAGAGATCCATCGCAGGTAAAATGGGGAAAAGTAATATCCATCTCATCATATTAAGATTTTATGAAAATGATTAAATCCATCAGTATTAATTCATTTGACCATCAATGAGAATTTTTATGATTTATTTCAATGGAACATCAAGTTAAGTAAAACTTTTCATTACTAACCAGCCTATTCAAACTCAGCAAATTTAACACGTCTTTACCAACTTGAGGTCACTCTATTATGCTAAAATAAAATTTCTGACAAGAGCTTTTTTCTTATGAAATCATATGATGTATAGCATTTAAAAGGGGGGTAAAATTAGGCCTTTACTACCTCAGCAACAAAAGACTAAAAATGGCTTTGATCTATAAATTCCTAAATAATTGGAATTACAGTATCTTCTGAGATTGCATATCTCCCTGTCTCTCCTCAGGCTGTTTATGGTAGCTGAAATAGCTATTTTTCAGATATGAACAAAGGCAATATAAAGAAACCCTGATGAGAATCCATATCTTACCTTAATGAGAAAGAATCTTTAGTTGGGGAAGAAGAAGTTTGATGACTCCTGTTATCTTTTAATTTTTCCAAGTACTTTTACTGATTTGACTTTCTTTTAAACACAAATCTACTTTCAAAAATGACTTGGATGACTATCACTTGATTTCGCATTTTATATTCATCTGTAATACTGAACTATCTGTACTAACTCCCCACTGCCTGGTTTCTCTAATACTATGAAAGCTGGAGTTGAGGAGAGGGGGAACTTTATTTTACTTTATATTCCCAGAGCATAATGCCATGTCTGCCAGGCAAATGACAGGACTTCCATTAAATGTTAGTCAAGTGAATGTAATGGTTTCTGTGCTTATTCATTCAAGAGTTTATTTCTCAGCACAGCAAGAATTATTTCAACTGCTTCTCTAACATTAGCAGAGGATCAGACCAAGTCCATGAGTAATCCCTTAACACACTAATGTTTCTCACAGCTGAAATAAATTCACCAATTTATTTGTTAGAGGGAAACTTCCTTTTGCCCTATACTCTGCTAAGAAAAGGGCAATATTCTGCATGAAAGTAAACAAGGACTTTTCATCCCCCTACATGAAAAACTTTGGTCAGAACTTTTGAAGAAAATAATTAAATAATTTGAATTTTGAAATATTAAAATTTACCAATATTAATGGGAAATTTCCCCTTGGAACTTTAACAATTCATAGAGTCACAAGGAGTTACCCTGGAAAGGACATTCTGATCATTCCAGGCCAGACCCTTATTTTATAAATGAAAAAACTGACACCTGTTGAGATAAAGTTTCTGTCACTGGTTATATACTTCAATGGTGCTAAAGCCTTGGCTGGAAACTGGGTTTATCATTTTTCTTAACTTATACCCTAACACACAGTATATTAATGAGATCTATGATGCTGGAAGAAATAAGTTACAATTAGGACATTTTTATATTGTCTTTTACAGTCTTTATATACTTATGCTAGATGTGAAGGTAAAATAAAGTTGCTTTTTCTTAATGTTTTACCTAGCAAAAATTATCACACTAAATAAAACTTAAAATAGTGTTACTATTTAAATATTTTTAAATTTAAAAAGAGAGAAAAAAAGACCTCCCTAAATGCTCTCTTAGAAACTATATAAAACCAATGATGATAAAGGATTTCTATATAAAAATCAACCAAGTATTATCATTGGGCTACATTATGACTCAAGATGCAACATCAAATCAGTAACTGGTATGTGGTTGTTTCTGTACTCCTGTTCTCCTTTCCGTGTGTGTGTGTGTCTACTTATAATACAGAATATATTAAGGATGCAAAAGAACTATAGATCTATATTTACAATATATAAAAGTTGAACTTTGCTATAAACTACCCTAAACGGGGAGATAACTTTACTTAACATTTTTTGCTTTCAGTGTTTAGAAGGATTCTTTTGAGCATGACTTCGATAAGTGCCAAACTCTTAGAAAAGATGTTCCAGTAAATCTGATTTGATGCTTTCATTTTCTCATAGAGTTCATATAGCAAAAGGAGGCATTCAAAATCATTCCCCTGAGTTACAGCAGATTTACTTTAGTGTGATGTCAATTCAGCTTCCAAAATATCACTTGGCTCCATTTTGTGCCCCTTCAATCCCTGAGGCCACCTACATTTGTTCCTAATTACTCCGTGACTCTGATACTGTAAGAGTCTCCTTACCTGACGTTCCTGTCACCCATCCTTTGTCCCAGTGCTACCCAAGCAGGCTACAGAACTTACTTCAACGACTGGCCTAGCAGTTATGAGTCCCTGGGACCTGACCCATTATTACTTTGAAGCAGTATATACCCTGCACTCACCCTTTCCTCATGAACTGAATCACTGCCAGAACCTCTAAATGTTCCTGAGTCCAACTTCTGTTATTATGCCTTGGTCTCATTTTTCCCTTCACAACAAGATTCTACTTCCCCCTTATTTATTTACCCAGCAAATTTTGATCTCCTGTTCTGTACTACCTGCCAAAAATACAAAACCAAATGAGGTAAAATCCCACACTCAGGAGGTGTGCCCAAACCCTAATCAAAGATCCAAATCAAAGTTCCATTAAAAACCTCCCTAGTAATGGGATCAGATATTACTGCTCCCTCATCTGACCTTTTAACATAGTGTCTTTACCTCTTCTAAGTGAGTAATCACTACATCCAAGAGGTAACACACAAAAGCATCTACTGTACCCAGGCATATACTAGATTTTTCCCTTGTGATATTTCATCAGTATCTCATCAGGAGGTTATTTCTGTATTTCCTTTTCTTTTCAGTTGTACACACTTCTTGTGATCAGAGGTATTACCTTTCCTGCACTTATCCTCTTGCCAACATTCAGAGAACACAGTAGACGCTCAATAAATCTGCTAAAGAATTAGTATAACTATAAATGAAAGGGAGGGGAAGGATCTATAAGAATTCTCCTAAGAATTTCTGAAAAAACAGGTATTAGCTCAACATTACTTTTATTTTGGCTCTTCATAATTTTAGAATCTAAATTTACTCTTCTATCCTTTCGTTATTTTTTTAAAAAGCAATTAAGAAAGCACACTTACTTACATGACTTGATGCGAAAACTCTACTTACTAGCTCACTTGACTGCTATCAGGGAATTTCAAAGAAAAGTCTTAAGAGAAGTATGAGTAAGTACTTTAACTGCAAGGAATGCACATGGTTTGCCTCTAATTCTGCCAACTACAGAAAAAGCCATCCAGAGTACCAGGCAACCCCTTCCAAGCATAACAGTAGATTCCCCAAAAGCCTGCCACCAGGTACAAACTTCTGTACCATCTTTCATGCTGAACAGGAATGTCTCCAAGAGTGCCAGAGGCACGCTAAAAATGGTGCAGAAAAAGACACTCCAGTCTTAGAAGAGGACAGGGCATTCCTGAGGTCAGCACCAGGCTCTCCGTTTTTGTATATCTCCCTCCAAGACTTGCACACTATCTGACAGCTTTCTATCTACTCACAAACAACCCTAATTAAAACTGCAATCCTTCCTTCATTTTATTTTTTCAGTAATATATTACCATCTAATATATGGTGCAGCTTATTTTATTTAATTGTCTATTTCTTCCATTACAAGATATACTTCATACAGTCATTTTTAAAATATAATCACTATTATTATTACAAACCTTTTTTTAAAGTTTTTTTTAAGATTAATTTATTTATGCATATAAGGGGTACAGGCCAGAGGGGGGGGGGTAAAAGGATTCACCAGAGAAAGAGTGGGGAGCAGAGAAGAATAGGCAAACTGACTGAAACACACTGCTGAGGGGAACAGTGCAGCCGAGGCGGGAGAGGTCTGCTGCGCCATGTGAGTCCCCTCCCGGGCGGCAGCAGGGATAGATCTCGAGGTGCATTGGCTGTAGTTTGCTTCGTAGTGCGTTGCTTACTTAACCCACTGCATCACCAGGGAGGTCCTAACACTTATTTTTAACCCAGAGACTAAAAGAGTCTAGTCCATAAGAGTCCATAAGTGTTCGTTGAATGAATCCTATAATTCTTTTAGTACTTATCATCAAATACATAAACTATTCATTATCAGGATATCCCCTCTCAAGCTACCTGAAACTTGCTTTATAAATCTTTTTTTCCATTAAGATTATAAATTTAAGACCATATGCTATGCTCACGAACAGACTTGTATACACACAAACACAGATATACCAACTATATCCAACAACAGAGGCAGGAGTGTCTTTCTTACAAAGGATACAAATTTATAATTGCTTAGTGTATGTACACAAAACACTTGACTGTTCTATGTAGGTTATTTCAATTTTCCGAAAGACTATACAAAGCAACTCTTATTTTTCTTATTTATAGATGAGGCCAAGAATACCAAAAAATTAAATGTCTGACCAAATTTCACACAACGAAGCGGTAGCATTCAAAGAAGCATGTCTGGGCCTGCCCTGGTGGTGCAGTGGGTTAAGAAACACACTACAAAGCAAACAGCAGCCACTGCAGCACAAGTTCGATCCCTGCCGCAGGCCAGGGTGGGGACCCATCTGGCGCAGCAGACCTCTCCTGCCTCCCCCGCTGCTCCCCTCAGCAGTGTGTTTCTGTCCATCTGCCTGTTCTGCATCCTGCTCTGTCTGATGGATTCTCTCACCACCCCCACACCTCTGGCCTGTACCCAGTGCTTGTATGCATAAATAAATAAATATTAAAAAAAAAAAAGCAGCATGTCTGACACACAATACCTAAAAACCAAGTTGCCTTTCTAGATAGATATTAAAAGACCAACTTAAATAGGTTTCTGAGAATGTGGCTGGGCCCAGAACACTATTTAAAATCATGAAAAAGAAGCTAAACAAGTAAGAAAAAAATAAATCCATTCCAGATATCAGAAACGATAGACTCCGGCATAACACTCCCTGGGTAAGTGAAGACAGGGGAAAGAGAATTGGTTTTGAACTTTAGATGCTGACTCCTACATGATCCCTAGTAATTACTTCATCTTCTTAAGAGTCTCAGTTTCAAAATCTGGGAGGGGAGGGAAAGGAACAGAGAAGGGAAGAAGAAAGAACATAAGCAGAAAAGGTTGGATAATTTACATCTACCACCAAGATTTGTTATGCTCTTTAACTAAACTGAGCTATTTGAAAGTGCGCAAAAGAGAGCCTCCCAAACAATAGGTAGTAAATCATTATATTTTACTCATTTAGTAAATTATATCAAATTTTACTCACTTCTTGAAGGGTGGGATAAATATCAAACAAAAAGAAACCAACTGGGATGGGGTTTTTGAAAATCTGGGATAGATCAGATCTAATCTTAAATTTTTATGTCAGAAAAGCCAACAACTCTAACTTCAGCCTTATATTTTATTCATCTGTTAACTAAATCCCGAGTGCCTCCTTACTCAATAGATAGTGCAGTAAGTACTGTCAGCTCGTATAAGGCACACATATTGCCTATGTGAAATTAGCAATAACCTCATCCAACTGAGGAAGATATTTAGTGAATGGTCACCCATACCATTAATTTACTAAAGATGTTCTAAAATCATTGAAAATTCTTTCAAGTTCTTCAGGATAATTATAATTTATGTCATCACCTTAACTACAACTAAAATTTAAAGGTATAAATCTTTTAAAAAATGAGAATGCTTGAGTTTAATTTCAAGTTGTGAGACCGAATACTTTTCCAAGACTATCTTATTATAATATGAAACTATATAATTATTAAACAGTACGTATACATTTTTAAAGAAGTAAATATTGAATATCTTTCAAACTGACTTGAACATTATGATGTTTTCCTAAAATACTTGTTATTTATGAGTCAGAATAAGTAAAATAGCAATCACGTTAATTAACCACAGAAGCAACTGGTTGTATAAGAAGACACTCAGCAAGTCAATATAATTGCCTCATCTTCAAAAAATACAACAGTAATGAAGGAGAGAGGGTTAAAGAAACTGTAAGTTATTTTAGGAACAATAACTATGTCACATCCATAATGAAATGAGATAGTTTTGTAGGAATATTGAAGACCTTAGTACACCCAAGCTTTCAAATTATCATGATCAAATATCTAATTCATGTTTTTAATTAATAAGACATTTAACAAAAAAATTTTCTTGCATTAACATAATGTTGCTATGGATTTTTATGAAGGTAATTTTTTTTATTTAACCTAGAAGTTCCAATCCTTTTCATGACCATAAAGTATTTTTTAAAATTTACAGGTTTCTTGAAAAAAAATCTCATGTGAGATAAAACATTTCCTAAAATGTTTTGTCACTGAAACCACTTAATAATGATTTTCATCAGAAATCTAAAATATCTCTTTCTTATAGCCAATAAAGCATGCAAACATGCAAATGAAAAACTGTTCTGACAAAGGACTTTTAAAACTATAGTCCTTGGGCCTCCCTGGTGGCACAACGGGTTGAGCACCGCACTATGAAGCGTCTGCTACATAGCAGCGTGAGTTCGATCCCCGGCCAGGGAGGGGACCCACAGGGCACAGACCTCTCCTGCCTCGTATTTCAGTCTATCTGCCTGTTCTGCTCCCCGCTCTGTCTCTGGTGAATCCTCTCACCTGCTGCGCCTCTGGCTTGTACCCCAGCTGTTGTATGCATAAACAAATAAATCTTAAAAAAAAAAAAACAAAACTATGGTCCTTAAATTACGCACAATAACATTTTCTAAAATTGTGACAACAGTAAAAATAAAATTTAAAAAATCTAGTAATTTATGGAAAGAAGTAACTACAGACTATCATCTCAGTCAAACCTAGATTCGTGTGGAATCAAATTGTGACTCACCAGAAATTCTTATCTATCTTCAGAGGGGACAGAGGGAGCTGATTTACAAACTTAACATTTTCAGTTAGATATAAGCCAGAAAGCTAGCAGGAAAACTCTAGACTGGTTAGGTATTACAGTGGGGAATAACTGGTTACTGGTCAATGGGACCTAAATAAAAATAAAAAGTTAAGGATTACCTTGAGGTTTCAGGTTTAATATTCCTAAAATAATTAGCACCTTTGAGCTATTGTAAGCAAGCACACTCCATTTAAAATATACTACCCTTTCTCAAAAAATGTGAGAATTGGTAAAGAGAGCACCATTTTAAAATCTTTATTTGGAGTTCTGTATTTTACAGTCCTGTCACTGAGCTGAATAAGAGGCCCAGCACAATTGTGACTTTAACTACTTAATGCATCATCACTACCTACTGGGTAAGACTCAAGCTCAACCAGGGAAGCACCACAGACTACAAACAGGGTAATGGATTTCCTGCTGAATATCCCACCAATTGCCACTCCTTAAATAAAAATTAGAAAGGTAATTATTGCTCTTGTTAAGAATATGATTCCAAAGGCCAACAAAAAGATAGTAAATGCATTATTATCTTTCCAAATGTGTAAAAGACTAAACCTCTACAATCCCTCGCTATCCAAACCACCACCCTTGAATCAGAAAGCTGCATTCTGAAACCTTTCACTTCCAACTAAACATCAGGTACTGATCTACTATCACCATTCTCCTGCAAAAATTAAAAGCTTTTATTTCCATTTAGCTGCCACTTAAGATTTATACAAGGTTCGTTTTCTTTTTCGTTCTCAAGTCCTCTTGGAACGTGCTTTCTTCATCAAAGGTTGCCAATTTTTGGGACGTTAAAAATCCCATCAAGTTGCACTTAAATGATGTGACAATTAACTTTTAATGATGGATAAAAGAGATGGAAGCTTAAAGTCATCCTGCATTCTATTACTGCACCTACCTAATAAAAAAAGGATCCTTTATAAAGGTCAGAATTTTTTTTTCTTTAATCTGAACTCTAAAAGACAGACTAACTTTGAGAATATATTAAATTGGTGGGCCATGAGAAGATATGTAATAGAACAGTTTTGTCAGTACAATGCAGAGATCAAGAAATGTCTCTTTTTCTTACTTAGTTCTTTATTAAGTTTATAATTTTAAATGTAATGATTTCAAAAACTACTACTAGTTAATATTCAAGAAGTGCATTTATAAATTTCTAGATGTAATGTGTTAATATCTGATGTCTAAAGAAATGATCTCACGTGTAATTCTCGGCAGGCCTCCGCACATAGCTGTGCAAGTTGTGGTATGTGCAACTAAGGGGGCGCTGGTCACCTCAGAAATCGTAGAGCTAAGTTATTTATTATGACAATTTGCAGCCAAGAGGCAGTAAAGTATCTTGTTCTAACAGAATCAATTATGATAACTTTCCAACGTTTTAAACCAGAGAATCTTTTTTTTTATTAAAATATTTTAAAATTTACATATACTTGCCATTAATTGTAATCCCCATGTATTCCCCATCACCATCTCACCAGTGCACCATCA
>JAGFMF010011942.1:5711548-5722174 GCA_019455555.1 Galemys pyrenaicus | reverse complement strand
CTTTATTGCTGTTATTGTTATTATTAATATTGTTCTTATTCCTTTCCTTGATCCTCATTTGGTTCCCTTATGTTCCTCCTAAGGGAGGAACCATCTTAAACCAGAGAATCTTAAAAAAAAAAAAAAGCCTTTTTAAAAGTTTACTGAACAAATTAGGCTAGCAGCTATCAGGACTATCTGGCTCTTATTCTCTAGAAGTTTAGGGCTGGAAGATGGGCACTCCCCAGGTAAACTTCCAGAAGCATAGCTCTGCTAAGGTAAACCAGACTTCCTCCCTGAACTGCAGAGCAGAAGTTAATTTCTCCCATATGAAACATAAAAATTCCAACCTTAAAAATATCATCTGGGTCTCAACTCACTAATATTTAGTCCATACACATTTGAGCGGATCAGTCAAAGTTACAAGGTATGTATGGTCGCTACATTTCACCATAGCCATTTCTAAATAAGGCCACCATGAGGCATCACAGCACACAAATCAGTTAAATCATCCTTTCACAACTAAATCTGTTACAGCTTTACGAAATTCCTTCTTCTGATCAACATCTCTGAGCAGTTTATACTTTTCATAGATAGAACAAAATCTAACAGCCCTAGAATAATTCATTTTAAAGGCTCTTTTACTTGAGATTTGGATGAGCTGCTGTCCTGCTAGGTTTTTCCAAAGACCAGACTTAAGGCATTTGATAAACTGGCAGACCACTGAACAATGCATTATTGTTTTACAAATTCTTCCTCTTTCTTCACAGGACACAGGGAACTACACCTAAGCCATGTTTCAATTTACTATCTGTTAACAAAATTATGTAATATTACACTAAATAAACAAGAAGCCAACTACTAAGACAAAATGATTACAAAGTTACTATGTATAATGTATTACATATAGCTTTATTCTAATAAATAAATTTTCGTTCTTAAGCTGTTAACCATTTCAGGCTTGCCCTAATTTCTGAAAGTAGAATGTTCTTATCTAGGGTGATCTGGTAGGTTATATTTTGGGTCTGGGAACACTTGAAAAATTTTCCATGTAAATTACTGGTAACAGTATTCTCAGGGCCAAAAAATAACCTATTGACCGAGCCCTACCAAGTAAGAACATTCTACTCTCAGATAGCAGGAGGAACCAATACAAACAACATGTGAAAAAATTATATTTCTGCTGTGAAGATGGTACCATCAATTGACTAAAAATATATTCTACATCACATTGAAGCTAAGCATAATTCTGTAGTAAAACACCAACCCAATAATCTTAAATCTTGGCTCTAACTCCCCACTCAATATGGACATTAATTTGCATTGCTTTCTTCAAATTTAAAATAATGGATTATGTTACCCCACGATTACTTGCAAATATACCTGTTAGAGCTAAAGTTCTATTATTCACTTTGAATGTAACTATTTGAATTCAAAATGATTTACTTTTTATGTAGTGGCACTTTTTTTTTTAAAAAAAGTCAGTTATTTCATCTCTTAGACTACTATATAATACCAACTTTACTTTAGAATTCTACCATATGTTTAGAATGATTTAAGAAATAGTTATTATTGAACAACTGCATACATGGCAATATACCCAACAGTGTAAGAATACAAACAGAGAAAAGATACTTTTATCCTGGGCCAGAGACCATGTTTTAAACCCTCAGTGTTACAATGCAAAGCAACAGATGCCAAGACAGGTACATGGCACTACAGAGTGATACGAATGTCATGTGGGCAGTACAAGAGGCAGTAAAAGAGAGTGAGTGAGCAGGAGCATGGCCTCCTCAGACAAAATGAGCTGGAATGGAATGCCAGCTCCACCACTTACCGGAAGAATGACCTTGGGCAACTTGCCGGCCTCTGAGACTCAGTTCCCTCATCTAAAATGGAGATGGTAACACCTACTTCACAGGCTTTTTCCGGTGGAAAGTGGGGGACCACTGATTCACTTTACATAACTGCTTAAAAACTGAGGGTGACAAAGAACTCTACCTACTTAGCCTCATGACTTTTGTTTTCAAACTCCATTTTAAATGAAAATACAGCTGAAGAAATATCACAGTTGCTAGCCCCTCCCATCTGCCTTCTTCCATTAAAATATCTGTCTAGCTTTTCTACAAATTACAAATCTTCAATAAACCTCTACCTCATGTCCCAAAACTGATATAAACATTCAAATATAAATTTTAAAATTGAAGCTATTCCATAGAAATAAATATTCTAAATAAATTGCTTTGGTATCAAGCCTTTAAAAACTCTTAAATAAACAGATTCTGGAGCTCTAATATTATCAATCGTCTAACATTCACCCTCAATAAAATAATTACTAGGTCTCTTGTGAAACTTTGAGATAAGATCCTAACAAGTAAAACTTTTCTACTATGTAAAACATTGAGTAATTGATGCTACAATAATTCGGGAATAAAAACTACTTCTTTAGAGTTGGCAGCAGTGCTACATTGAATTTTCTAACTAGCCAGTGGCATACCTTTCAAATTCAAAAAGAAACTTTAGCACTTGATTCATTTCTCTGAAAACACTAGTTGATACCAAATTATAATGACCAAAAATGGGTGTAACTCAGATATCTAGATATCAATTCATATTTTCCAGTTAATTTTCATTATAATTTCATAAATATATATTCACAGGGAAAAAAGTCCCAAAACATAATCCAAATCTCACTTAAGAATCTTAATATATACTTCAAAGCACATTCTTTGTCAGTGTGTGGCCCCTTCGTAGTTAATTTTCCATCACACACTGTAAAAAAAAAAAAAAAAAGTCAAATGGACAGTCATTTCATGTGATCTGAGAACATTTATTTAAATACACATATAAATTTAAGTAGACCAGAAATTAAAGGCCATTTCAGTGATATTTTGTAACGCACAGGGCATGAACTTAAAACAATCATTGTCATTGCCTTTGCTGTTAGTAAGTTAAAAATAAGTACAAGGGGGAGGAAAAAAAATCTTAGTTCAAGTAAGATTAAATTCTGCTTTGCACAGTGGCCAGCTCCTCTAGCAGAATAGTCAGAATTTTGGGGAACAGGTCTCAGCAGAGTCACTGCAAACTCAGTGGGCCTGGGTCAAATCATTTAATAAAATTGAGCGTCTTTCCTCATCTGCAAAATGGAAATAATGATACCTTACTATCTACTACTGCACAACATTAGTTATAAAGAGCAAGTAAGATGTCAGTGAAATCACAGTATAAACTCTAGATTACAGGCCTCCCTGTGGCGAAAGGAGTTGAGCTTCGACTATGGGACTTATACAGCCACTGCAGCATAAACTGGATCCCCCAACAGGGAAGGGACCCACACAGCACAGCAGACCTCTCCTGCCTCGCCCGCTGCTCCCCTCAGCAATGTGTTTTAGTCAATCTGCTTGTTCTGCTCCCCACTCTGTCTCTGGTGAATCCTCTCACCCTCCACGCCTCGGGACTGTACCCCAGCTCTTGTGCACATAAATAAAATCTTTTTTAAAATACAATAAACTCTAAATTATAATAAAAAGTTTAAGACCCATATTACTACCGTATCTTTAAAAGGTGATGGCCTTGCAATAAGATTTAATGGTTTAATGAGGAAAAGGATGAGGGCCTCCCTGGTGGCACAGTGGGTTGAGCAGCGCACTATGAGGCAAACCTCAGCCACTGCAGCACGAGTTCGATCCCTGCTGCCGGCCAGGGAGGGGACCCATATGGCGTGGCAGACCTCTCCTGCTGTGCCCACTGCTTCCCTCAGCAGTGTACTTCAGTTGATCTGCCTTTTTTGCTCCCCACTCTCTGTGGTGAGTCCTCTCACCCCCCACACCTCTGGCCTGTACCCCAGTGCTTGTATGCATAAATAAATAAATCTTTAAAAAAAAAAATGAGGAAAAGGATGAGAGCAAAGAAGTTTTAAGTGTTGTGGAATCTTCGAGACCATGCTGAAGATACAGGAGGGCTCTCTGCAGAAATCTTGACTCAACTATAGAAGGCTTGGTCACACTAACCTAGGGGGACATCAGAACTGCAAATTAGAGTACAGTAATATATCAATTGTGCAGATGTAAAACTGCTTTAAATGAGCCTGTCATGAGACTGAAGTATGGAGGGATAAAGGGGATATCTGTCTTGACCAGTGTGGCAGAGTCAGAGAAGATCTTCTAGTCAACTTCCAAAGGAAAGAGCTAATACCGTAATTTCTCAGGGAGAACACACGTTTGTGCTCCCCAACTCTGACAATGCTCAATAAAATGCAAGCCAGGTTTATTTTATGGCCAACGAATAAAAATTTTTACCACCTTTCAGAGAGGAAGTCTGATTAAAAAAAGTTTATAACAAGGGAAGAAAATGCAAACCCCCTTGCTTTATTCATGTTTCATTTTTTTAAAAAAATATTTATCTATTTATGCATACAAGAACTGGGGTACAGGCCATAGGTGCAAGGGGTGAGAGGATTCACCACAGACAGAGTGGGGAACAAAACAGGTGGATCTACTGAAATACACTGCAGAGGGGAGCAGCAGGCCAGGCAGGAGAGATCTGCCATGCCATGTGGGTCACCTCCCTTGCTAGGGATCAAAGTCATGCTGCAGTGGCTGCAGATGCTTCATAGTGCCGTGCTTAACCCCTTGTGCCACCAAGGAGGCCCTCCGTTATTTATTTGTAAAGAAATTCAATCTTGGGGCCTCCCTGGTGGCGGTGGGTTGAGCAACTCACTATGAAGCAAATCGCAGCCACTGCAGCACGAGTTCAATTCCTGCTGCCAGCCAGGGAGGGGACCCGCATGGTGTAGCGGACCTTTCCTGCCTTGCCCGCTGCTCCCCTCAGCAGTGTGTTTCAGTCAATCTGCCTGTTCTGCTCCCCACTCTGTCTCTGGTGAATCCTCTCACCCCACCCCACACCTCTGGCCTGTACCCCAGTTCTTGTATGCATACATAAATAAATCTTAAAAAAAAAAGGAATTCAATCCTAATTAGAGCATTATAGAGTAGGGTGATCCATAACATGTACCAGCTTTAGGGTTGGATGAAGGAATGGAATAATAGCATGTAAGAATAGCATATAAGAAAGAATTCTATCAAAAAAAACCTAACCCCTTGGTTTTCATTGATGTCAATAAAATTATGTTAATAGTGGGTGTTAATCAAACAACTAAATGTGATTTAGCAATTATAGTCACTAGAGCACCTCTGTACAAGCAGCACTGCCAACACTTATAAACATATCTGTATATGAGGTAATCCCAGAATCACTGGCTTTGCTTCAATCAGACATCTACTATACTGTGTCCTCAGATACTACAGATGAGTAAAATCCAGATCTATATCTTACTGCTTAAGAAAGTCCTGGTTTTTCATTTAAGATCTAAGGCAGCCAAAGAGAAGGCCATACTCCTCAGAGATGCTCTCACTAACACTGTCATATTCACCCACAATGCACCCCCTTGGCTTGTTTCTTTCTTCCGACCAAGATCTAGTCTACCCCAGTCACTGCCCTGCTTTAGGGGACATTCTGGAATTTACCTTCTCATGTCCACAGATCAATGGCCTCTTCCAGATCCCTCATGCTGAGTTATATACTGTCTGCACTCTTACTCAGTCAACTATTATTCACTGAGCCCTTACTATGTGAGTCCCTACTTGCAAAGGCCCACAGCAACCAAAAGAAACTGTCTCTATTCTTACCAAAATGTTGAACTACTAACCAGCCTATTTTGCTGACCATACAGCAATGAGCAAAACAAAGCCCCTGATCTCACAGAATTCACCTACATTTGAGGTGACACTACCCAGTTTTTTTTTTTTTAAGATTTATTTATTTATGCATACAAGAACTGGGGTACAGGCCAGAGATGTGGGGGGGTGAGAGGATTCACCACAGAGAGTGGGGAGCAGAACAGGTAGACTGACTGAAACACACTGCTGAGGGGAGCAGCGGGCACAGCAGGAGAAGTCTGCCGCACCATGTGGGTCCCCCCCTGGCCGGCCGCAGGGATCGAACTCATGCTGCAGTGGCTGCGGTTTGCTTCATAGTGCGTTGCTTAACCCACTGCGCCACCAGGGAGGCCCTGACACTACCCAGTTTTGACCAATGGTTTCCAAAAAGGGGTTCTCAAACCCCAAAACATGAGTAAGATCTAGTCTACTGGAGTGAGAAGAAAATAATAGAATTTTTCTTTACACTGAATTTATCTTTTTATTTCTAAGCTATTTCTATTTTATTATATACATTATGAATAGCCCAATATAAACACTTTATAAATGTTCACATATCAAGGATACATCTTTAGATCCTTTTCCTGAGGGGAACAGCACCTAAAACGTCTGGAGGCCACTGGCTTGGAAGATGACACATTTGGGATGAACTGTTGGCCCAGGCAGGTTTAACCTCGGCTTTCCACTAGGTCCATTTTCTCTCTAATAGATGCTTTCCAGTAGGTTCATTTTCTCTCAATTAGATTCAGTTTTAAGCATTTTGCAAGGATGCCTAAACATTAAGCTACGCAACTAAAATTCACGTCCATCCCCATTTCCCCTCTGTAATTGTTCCCTACCGCCCAAAACTCACAATCCCAGTGCTACATATAGCATCTTTCTATTTCACACTTGGTGTATGTCTGCAATGACTATACCAGAAACACCCTGATGCTAGAGCCATTAACTTTTCATTCTGCAAGTTCCAAAATTCCTAATTCAGCATTACATTATATACATATCCAATAAATACATGTTGCATAAAGGTAATTCAATATATGGAACCCAGAATTACCAAATAGAGATTAACAAAGGATAGTAACTTACTTTAACAAAGATAGCTCTTTTTCATAAAATGATTATATTGTATTCCTTTATACAGCTCCCCTATGTGTACTTTAAAGATCACTGATTACTTAATATATAGGGACTTGGGAATAGTAAAACTTCATTCTGTAAAATCAGTAACCCCTGCTAATTGAAGAGCAGTTAAAAATACACAGGAAACACTCTGAAATTACAACTGATCAATAATATATAACTAATTTTGTAAACCAAAGTCAAAATGTTTCAGAAAAGTATCTTTAGTGAAGAAAATCACTAATCACCCTAATTATCTAAACATATTTACTAGATTTTAAGGCGCAGAATGTTATATATGGTTACATTGAAAAAAAAAAAAAAGAAATCCACATCCTAACAATTGATTCATGTGCACAGTTTCTTATGCAGTAAACTCATCACTCCATGTGAGACCAGGTCCTCAGAAAGGGTAACTGTGCACAACTGTGTGCACAAGTGACCCCTTCTGTAAGAACTTTCAAGCTATAGAAAATTCTGTAAAGTTTTGCATTACTCATGTAGAAACTTAAATGTAGGAAATTATTAAAATCAAACAAAACCTGGCCTTTTCCACAAATCTGAACATGTTCTCTGGGGCTGCAAAGAATGTATATAGCATAATAAAAAAACAAAATAAACAGGCAACTATTAATCAGAGACATTCTGCAGGGGAGAGGGTGGGAGAAGGATCAAAACAGGGTAAGGAATGTGTTCTTACACAAGGTACTATGGTGATGGCGCATGGTAAAATAGTGATGGGAATTGTGTGTGGACTACATCTAAAGGGAGAAAGCATGCACTATACAAAACAAAACAAAAAAGATGTAAAACATATACAATAAATAAATAAGTACTAAAAAAAAAAATAAAAGAATGTATATAGTACCCAAAGATGGAATCACATGTCCACATACAAAGCTTATAAAGAAACTCATTTTACTATGAGGACTGGTAATGAATGAGATTTGAATGGTTGTACTTCCACGATAATAAACATTCCCAAGATATACAACAGAATACTCAGATATTATTCTGCATGTTTGTTCTTCACTGCTGCTTTTAATGTAAACACTAGCATCATGATCAGCTTCATGAGTTTATGTGAAATATCTTCCCAGATGAGTTTCTTTACAGTTTTGCTTATAAATGTATCTGTTATTAAAACACCCACAGTGGCATCAGGAACAAGGTGCAAAATACTTGAGAAACAAAGTTTTTGACCAGTCAAAAAAGGATCACAAGTAAAACTGGGTATAAATGCAAACATTCTGAGGTGTTACAAACACTAAAGTCATGACTAAAAGAAGTGATATTGAAGATTGTATATAGTCAGAGGGGGATCCAAAGAGTAGACAGAGACCACTAAACATAGATGAGAAGGAGAACAATCCACAGGGGTCCTCCAAGTCATGGTTTACTAAATGACAAGAAAAGCCACAGGTTTAAAACATTCTGGAAAACCCAAAAACTGCTTGATGGAAACACTGGGATTACTTTTCATCTGTAATTGCCCATGATTAGAAAAGTGCATTTTCACCTCTTTAGAATTTCATGTTGTGCTTAATAACTGGACTAGAAATTTTAATAATATGTATCAGGTCCTTCAATAAAAGTGTCTTATAACATTGATTAGGAAAGTAACTCACAGCCAACCTTGAACAAAAGGAAGTTACTCAAGGACCTAGTTCTGGAAGTGAAATTTTGGTATGGTATCACTTTACTTAGTAGCAGTTCCCAAGGGTCTATCAAAGGTCAAGAGGGGGCTTACTGTACTCCTAATTAGCATAATTTTTCTAAGTAAAAGTAGGTGTTAGTTATAGTAGTTCAAAAAATTTTAATCACATGTGTTTGAACCACTAGTAGTTTGAACTTATAGTTCAAAATTATTCCACTCAGTATGCTTTTAATAAGAGTTGGTGTGTGTGGAATACTCACATACTTTTCTTTCACTTCAAAAGGGTTTTACAGCTCATGAAAATAATACTTTTTTTGAAAAAAGAAAAGTAAGTAAAAAGAAAACCCAAAACACTGAAACAACTTTTTAATATAAATTTAAAACTATCAAAAAAAAAAAGCTATGTCTCGTATTTATACAAAAGCCTAATGTGGCTTAGAAGTCTAATTTTGTAAATGCATTCTAATGCTTAGATCAAATTAGTTTTACAACCTTAATGACAAGTAGGGCAAATATGATGCAACGCCTCTTTCAATGTCCAGCTCCTATGCAGGAATTAGTTCTTCAGTGGTATTTACACAGTACTGTCTTAAACCACATCTATCAGATCAGCACAAACTAACTGGACTTCTTCACAGCTAATAAAACATATTTGCTTTTAGGATAAGGGTATTTCATAGTCATCTTTACATCCTCAAAGTCTAAGTCAGCATCAACACCCCACAGACACTCAATCCATGAACACAACTATAAAAAAATTAAACCCATCATAGTCTTTCCTACCTGAATCTTACCGGCAGCCAAATATGCTCACATGTTTCATGACAAAGGGAACAAGAAGAGTTTTTATAAAAGAATGACAAACTTTTTTCTGTGTCTGAATTAAGCCGACTTTGCTAAATTTGTGAAGAGTTTAATTTCAGATGATTAGTGTTCTTCAAAAAATAGTAACATGTTACTCTGTATGATTTGCTACTTGTTTACAAATGGATAACTTATAAAATCTTATCACAGCAGAAACAAGTTTCTTAAGTAAATTAAACTGAAAGTGCCCACAAACCATTTGGAAAACTGTAACTTTCAATGAATTCTTTATAGTTTATGTTTTATCATCAGACATCCTAAAATGAAGTCCTTGATCTACCCTATTAACTTTTCAAATACTTAATTTCTCTTCAAAACAAGTATCAGAAAACTATAACACAATCCATGTTATATTGTTAAATTTCTTCATTAAAATATATTCCCTGATTAAGTATTAAAAAGTACCAGAGTGAAAAGGTTGCAATATTCCATAAGGAAAACTCAATTCATCAAACAAATGATTTCTACTGATATATCACAGGAATTAATAAATAATTAAAAACTACTGTTATTAGACAGTCTACACTCATATATGTATACATATCTACACATACACACACACCACCCAACTAGGAAGAAAGTTCATAAAATGTAAATTTATAAACTAAATTGCAGACTGGTTTAGCCTTTTACTGTGACCCCACTGATGAAAACGTGTTAGAGAAAAGGGAACCTCTCATACACCTGGTGAGAATGTATTATGGAAAACAGCATGGAGATTCCTCAAAGAATTAAAAATAGAAATTCCATGATACATATTTCCCATTTTTGAGTAGTTAGCCAAAGAACACTAGTTTGAAGAAATGCATGCACCTTCCTCCCCAACGCATTCACTGAAGCATTAAATAAAATAGCGGAGAGAACAGCCTAAGTGCCCATCAGCAGATGACTGATAAAGATGTGGTCTATACACACAATAGAATACCAATCAGCTATTAAAAGCAAGATGCAATACTGCTATTTGCGACATGGATGAACTGGGAAGGTATTATGCTCAGTGAAAAAAGTCAAATGGAGAATGATAATCAAACACTACATGATGTCACTGGTATGTAGAAGAAAAAAAAAACGAATGAGCAAACAAAAACAAACTAAACTATAAGAACAAAATAGAGGTTAGCAGAAAGGAAGAAGGATAGGTGTGGAAATCAGGTTTAAAGGGTCAATTGTATGGTTTAAGAATGGAAACTAGGGCCTCCCTGGTGGCGCAGTGGGTTAAGCAACGCACTATGAAGCAGACCGCAGCCACTGCAGCACGAGTTCGATCCCTGCTGCCGGCCAGTGGGGGGA
>JAGFMF010011942.1:5684594-5711498 GCA_019455555.1 Galemys pyrenaicus | reverse complement strand
CTCCCTGCTCTCTGTGGTGAATCCTCTCACCACCCCCACACCTCTGGCCTGTACCCCAGTGCTTGTATGCATAAATAAATCTTTAAAAAAAAAAAAAAAAGAATGGAAACTAGACTTTTGACAGGAAGCAAAATATAGTATGTATAATATACTATACAGATATTGAGTTATAAGACTGTATACCTGCAACCTATATAATGTTATAAACCAATGTTCCTTAAATATTTTCTTTAAAGTAGTACAGAAAAGCATTCCAACCTCACCACTTCAAAATGAAGATTTCTTTTGGGGAGAGAAAGAAAAATGGGGGGAATTCTTAACTGAAATTGCCCCAAACCTTTCATTTATAACTTCTTGGAATATGCCATAAATAAAGAAAATGCCAAGAAGACAGCAGCCAGACATTCTAAGAATGGCAGAGTCTCTTGCTACCTGTGTGCCTTTGACAAGTACTTATCCTGAGCCTTAATTTCTTCATTAGAAGAGGGATATATCTCATCAGAAAGCTGTGAAAAATAAAGTTGTAAAAAGAAAACATGTGCCTTCCTCCCATAGTAAAACACTGTTTTGGAAACTCTTCTAAAAGAAAACTCCTTTCACATTTCCCTTAAATATAAGTGAATCTATACAGTCATTCTATGACCCTAAAGTAACAAAAATGATCGGATAACAAGTTTACCTCAATTTATTTCATAAAAACAACAGGTGTCTTACTTCACAAAGTCCTGCTAAAGGTTCCTCATAACCCCTTCCCATTAACACTTACATGTAAGGAACTGAGAAAATCTCAAAATCATACTCTCAACAACTTTATTATATATAGGGCCTCCCTGGTGGCGCAGTGGGCTAAGCAATGCACTATGAAGCAAACCGCAGCCACTACAGCATGCCGGCTGGGGTGGGGACCCATATGGCACAGCAGACCTCTCCTGGGCCCACATGGCGCAGCAGACCTCTCCTGCCTTGCCCGCTGCTCTCCTCAGCAGTGTGTTTCAGTTAATCTCCCTGTTCTTCTCCTCACTCTGTCTCTGGTAAATCCTCTCAGCTCCCTGGACTCTGGCCTGTACCCCAGCTCTTGTATGCATAAATTAATAAATCTTTAAAAAAATAAAAATAAATTTTAAAAAATAAAAAACCTTTATTTTATACAGCTAGTTATATATAATAAAAGAAGCTAAAAACTGCAAGCAAATCTTTAAAATCAAATCATGGTTGAAAGTTCAGCTCCATATTCCCATTCTCAAACATTTGTAGACAATATCAAAGGTAACATTAATGCCTTAATAGTCTGAAAATAGCCAAAAAATAAATTAAATAAATAATATAAATGGTGAAGGGAGGGAAAGAAGAGAGGAAGTAGAAGGAAGAGAGAAAGGAAGGAAAGAAAAAACTGTAACTCCAATAACTCAAAAGATAATCAATGTTTGACAGCTGGATGTAGAGAATTATTTTCTCGTTCATTCCATGCTCCCATTTCCTTTGCGTCAATGAGAACTCTACACTTGGGTGAGTTTTGAGATGTGCACCAGAAACTGAAAAACAATTCAGCATGTTTTAATATTAAAAGAATCAGCACTGTTAATAAGACTTTTGAACTATACAATTTGGCATTCCTATATCAAATGATGTAGTAATATCAATAAATAATGTATGAAGAAAAACTTTCTTTAGTTACTGTTTTAGTATGAAGGTTAGCTTAAGTATGATCATGGAATAGACCAGAGATAGCTCTTACTATATTCCTGGTGTTACAGACTTTTCCTCACACCACAAAGGCTAACTTAAGTATGATCATGCAATAGACCAGAGATAACTCTTACTATATTCCTGGTCTTACACAGACTTTTCCTCAACCATACTTTTCATTTTCTATAGTAGTTTATGGAACATTGAAAGTACAAAGGTAAGCTCTTAACTCAGCATTTCATAATTAAGTATTGACAGTAAGGTACCCCAGAACTTCTATAAAATAACCCACAAACTTTTGAGAGTAAACTAAATTTTAAAAAATACTTTCTATTTTTACTTTACTCATAGAAGGAAAGCAATGTACAAGCAGCAATAAAGGAAAATAAATCTCCTTCGTGAAACTTTTCTTATAATAGTAAATCACAGTGAAAGTAGCCTAAAGCTTGTTTACCATTACAGAAGAAAAACCCAACAGGTAGAAGTCAAACATATAGACTTCTGTGTATTTGTTTAACAAAAATAACTACTGTACAATACTGACCAAATAAAGGAATCAATGTCAAAATAGATATATGAGGTTCATGGAGGGGGAATAAATGCAGAGAAGATGAAATTAAACTAACAAAGATGTGTGTGATATGAGGATCAACTAATAATGGTTGAATGAGTGTCTAAGTGTATATCTATGTTTAAGATTTTCTTACCCAGGAGCCTTTTACTCTGCTCAATTTAGGAGATACAAATCATATTAACAACTACCTAACCTAATCTTTGCTAATCTTACCTAAACTTTTCTAACCTAACTTTCTAATTTCTTATGTATTCCATCTTACATTTGAAGTCACAGGGTTTCAGCACACAATTTGATGATGCTGAGAATTATTAAGAAATTATCCATGATTCTCCAGCTTGCAATGACCTCATAACGTTCAGATAATCAGTGATCAAAATTAGCAAAAGGATTTTCACTTTGTTAAGCTGGTATGAATACCAGATAATTTCACTCTATGGACTGAAGAAGTCAGCACAGGAGGCCCTGAACCCCTTGTCTGAAGCCCTTAGGTCCAATATGTTTCAGAATTTTGTAAGTTTTAAGAAGGTTGGCATACAGCATATATATCTAGTGAGAACTAAGATATCACCTCATAAGCAAACACATTTTTTACTATATATACTGCAAAATACATGAATATTCGAAGTGGGCTATGAAACTATTTTAAAAGCCCATGACAGTTTGGGTCAGATTTTACCAACAAATGAGGTTTGATACAAACTTTTAGAGAAAAAAAAAAAAAACTGTTTTTCAGAGATTATTTTAGATAAAGGATGTGTTACTATATAGACCAGTACACATCAAAGTACAAAGACATTTTCAAAATATGTAACAATAACTAATTCACTGGTGATGAATGTGGCCAATAAAATTTAACGAAACAGAAAAATGTTCCAGGCAAATAAAACCTTAAGTATCAGGAAATGCAAAGTTAAATCATTTTAATTTATTCAAATGCATTAAATGAATGTTGAGACTACTTAAAAGTGAACCTATTAGAGGCAATGTGTATTGAGTAAGACAGTATCAGAACCCTGCTACTTGCAGTCTTGCACTTCCTTTGCATTTGAGCAAATGTTGCCTTTTCAGGAGCTTTTGGTTTCATTGTTTGAGATTTCAGGGATTTGGTGTACTTCCCATTCATCTTTCCCTTAGCTTGTCCCTCTTCTTTATTTAAGTGCCTATTTTGTGAAGTGTAATTTGTTATGCACTCTGGATTTAATGCTTCTCAGTCTTCCTGCCTTGATACCAGAATAAGTTTTAACTGGCTGTGATGAGTGTCCCAAGTAATTGATTTCAAAGTACCGTAGTTTAGAAAGGATTTTGTGTGTTTGGGTATATTCAAGGTTTTCACTATTTTAATATATTACATTCTTGTGTATTCTGACATACTTTCTTAATAGGGAAAGAAGTGGTTTTAATCACACTGTGAACTAACTAGAAAACACAACATATATTTTATCAATGTCTATAACCAGGTAAGTCACAATGTCCCATGTGTAAATATCAGTCACATGTGTCCTGGCAGAAAAAAATCTGAGAACTGATGCTCTAAGACATTCTAAGATGTATCAAAGTTACCACAGAGAATGTCACCTAACCACCTGGCAATATGAAAAAAAAATGCAAAGTTAAGCTGTTTTCTTGTCCTATGCTACATCTTTTTATAGAGGTGGGAAAACCAGTCCTCCATCCTGAAGGAGCACCATACGTAACTGTGGCATGCCTCAGCTCCTCTTTCTTTTTTCCTTCTAGTCAAACTTATCTCCTTATAATGTGTCCAGCACATCATACATTTCATCTTGTGCCACTTGTACTTTATACCAGTTTCTAAAAGTGTGCAAAGGATCTCCTACCAGCTTCAAAATTACCTGCGGTACTAATCAAACTGCAGATTCCGGGTCTAACCCTAAACACAGTGAATCAAAATATCTGGGGGTGAGGTCTGGGAACCTCCATTTTTGGCAAACAATCTAGGTTGGTGTCTTTCAAACTCTGTGTCATAAGATCAATTTAGTGAATGATACCCTGCATTTTTTTTTTAATAAAGTAGTTTGGAACAGATTAGATTTATAAAGATTACATAGGAGTAGAAATAACAGAGGGCATTTTTCTTAGTACTGTTTCAGGAAACTTTTCTTTCAGTTTTTATATGTGGGTTGGGATATAAAAAGGATTTCTTACTATACTTCTCACTCGAAAACATTTCAGAAATACAACTGCTTCAAATAATTTTTATCTTCATTCTTATTTCTTCTTTGAAGTAAGTTATCAATCTTTAATTCATTTATTTCCTTTACAAAAAAAGTTTTAATGTTCTATGTCCTTTTGAGGATCTCAGTTATTCTAGCCCCAGGAGTTTCTGTTTCACTCTGTGAGTATTTCACCCAAGGGTCATGTTTAACTGTTGGCTTAATTAATATGCCACAGTATTTTTTCTAAGATTTCATATAATTCAACTCATATTTTTTCTTTGCATTTTATACAGCTTCCTCACTATATGAAGTTATTTCAATATCTAGATTCTTAAACTTATTCACATATTTTAACTTAATAAGGTTATATTTTGGTAAGTGTGTCAATGCTTCAAGACTTAATTTTTTAAGTCTTTCATTTCATTAGTCTTTCATTCTCTCCATTTATATATACCTTCAAATAGAATTCTTTACTGGCCGGTTCTCTTTTGCATTTCCATTGTGTGACTGGAACACTTTCAATTCTCAGTTTATTTTTGTATTTAAGAATATTTAAACTTCAATTACTACATGAGGATTTTGAGTGTATCTTTACAGTTTTAAAATGACGTTCTGGCATTTCAAGGAATTGTAATTGCCCTCTAAGGGGTAATAGGAACACATGACGTTGAGTGAAGTTGTTCACAAAAAGTGCTTTCTTAAAGTATGACTGAAAATGCAGACATCTCTGCAATTCGACACACACAGTTATCACAGTGTGTGATAACTGTCCTTGAGGTAGTACAAACCCACTGTGTGATTTACAGCACAGAATCTTTAAGCGAGGAGAAACTCCACTCAGTCTTTAGTCCCTACTACCTTCAGAGGAATGTTTCTCAAAGCATATAGCCGGAGGACCACCTGCATTTGATTTACCTGGGGCACCTGATAAAAATGAAGATGAAGCTGTGAAATTATGTTTTTATAATTTGGGTTTGTTTTAATTTCCTAGTAAAAGGAAGGAAGCTGACTAAAAATATAGGATACCACTCAGCCCTCTTTTAAAAGGTGCCCACAATGGTGAAATGTTAAAAAATGGGTGGACTTCAAACTGCAAGTTCAAGAAAAATGTCTCCTTCAGTTCAGTGCCTAGTTAAGTTTAAATATAAAAATTTAAATATGCTGCAATAATGAAATACATAAAAAATAATTGTCTGAATTTAGTAAATCAGAACATTTAAATATCACAATTCTAAATATTTTCTGCATTTTTGTAAGACATTAATAGTTTCAGAGATTTCCTTTAGCAAAGTCACATCTGTAATGACATTTTCAAAAGAAATTTTTAGTAAGATTGAGCTGTGAAGTCTTTATCACTTCTATTAAAGATTTCCATTATAAAAGTAGTGATATTCATGGTAAGATCTAGTTAAAAAAGTATGGCCCTTGTTTTTATCAATACTCTGTATTAAGTAAAGTATAAACTTTAATTATGTTAGCTAATGATTAATAATTAGAAACTGTTTGCAATTTTACTGAAAAAATTACTTCATACTTTACCTGCTGAGTTAGATATTCACATTAAGAACTGTTGTTCTTTTTTAACTACATACAAAAAAATCTTATCAATGAGCTACCTACAATTATATTTTCATCCAGCTTTCACTCAAAGTTGTGTTCTAAAGTCAATGTCTAAACAAATCTTCTCTGTTTCAGTGAATTAATATAAAGGACAGCTCTATAAAGGTTATAGGTGGTATATACTTTTCCAGTTGTACAGCAGAACTACAAAGCTCTTAAAAATCAAAAGTATCTCAGGAACTATCAAATCAAGAAGAATTTTTTTCATGTGGATACAAAGATTTATTTTAAAAATGCCTTTAAAAGTATCTCTTAAATGTTTGTTATTATCTACATCTCTAGTGGGGGACTTCCTATAACTGACAGTACCTCCAAAGATGCAGTACTAACATAGATGAAACACCTTTTCAGTAACCAAAATTAAACATAAAATACAAACTATGACACCAGTTTCAGAGCTATATGGAGATATGCAAAGTAAAAAAACTGAAAGTTTGGAAACTCTGGGCAATATAGAAGGACACCTTCTTTATCTAAATTCTTATTTTGATAATTTTGCCCAAAGTCTAAAAAATACATTTTAAATGCAAATTAGTAGTAATTTCATTGTCAGGGTGACTTTTTTAAGATCACTGCTACAAGTCTTACACAATACAAACTACACTGACTTCAAAGACTAAGTTTGTTCTTAAAAGTATTGTTTTAATGAAGCAGTTATTTGGTATCTCAAAGAAATGCAAGGGTTCATCAGACTGCTTTTATTCTAGAAATTAGTGATTCCCATTTTAAAGTCAGAATTGGTCAAATATATTTCCATGAGGGATAAACTAACATTAAAAGTTTGCTCCAATGAACAAAAAATAATGTGGCTCACATATATAAATGTGGTGTTCTTAGTAATCAGGAATGCATTTTAAATGTTCTTGCCATATGTTTAAAAATGAGAAACCTCTCTTGCAGACAAGCTTTAAAAGAAATCAAAGACAATGAAACCCACATATATTGGTAAACACTAAATTCATCTTCCTTAACCATCTCGTTTAACTCCAACTGACCATATATATATGTGACGTATTATCAGATCTGCAACTGAAAGAACCATCTAACTATGTAAAATAGTGTGATATTTATATTCCATGAAAAATGATGGACATAGAACTTACATATTTTATAAATAAAATCTTTAGCAACGTCAAAGTATTTTACTATCATGTGGAACCACCAGAAAGGTCCAGTCTTCAAACTCAATTCCTTTGAATACTATAACTATCTTTTAATGTTATAAAATGTGCCAGCAAGCCAGTTAAGAAAACAGACAAGGTCCCTTTTCTTTTTCTTTTATGGAAAAATGAGTTCATGTCCCATTTCATTCCTATATAGACTGCCTCTTCACTATGGTAATATTATAAAGCACCACAGCTTAAACTTTAATACAACTGGTTTTCTTAATATATCAGTAATTTAAGAGTACCTGAGGTGATCCTCGTGATGAGTGGCAAATTTGCAAAACGGTCTTCTGCAGTTGTGGGCTCACCTCGCTGCTTTCAAATGCTGTATATATCCTCAATTTTAACCAAGACTATCCTCACAAACTTTTCAGGCACTTGTTACCTCACAGATTACTTCAACAATTTTTCCATATATATATATATATATATATATATATATATATAGGGGCACATATCTGAGAAAGCACTTAAAGAATCTCAGTATCACTGTTTATTGCTTATACATGTTTATACATGCTGTTAAAATACATTTATTTCTTCCAATTTAAAAATTTTGAAGGAAATCATGAATAATTTGGACAGTTATTTGCCTTTTGAATCAATCTGGTACACTAAATTCTATATTTATTACACTGCCTAATCTACCCTTCCTCACCAGAAGTAAAGTGTTACAAACAATAAAAGTTACCCAAGAAAGAGAGCCTAAAGAGTAAGCAAATGTCAGTCACTATAACTAGAGAGGCCTTCTGCCCAATGCTTCCGTGGGTTTTTAATAATCCTTTCCACTCAAAGGCTACATTTTTCTACAATATTATTTAGCTTTAAATTTCCTAGGTATTCAACTCTGTGTTAAGTTTTACTACCAATTAAATGTTTATGTGAAAATAAGTTTTCAAATGACACTCCCATATATGTGTGAAATGCACATTTAAACTATCTTAAAATCATAAAAGCAGCTGAATTCTAAATACTAAAAATTACAAATTGACTTCGGCTGCAGAAAACTGTATTGTAATGCCAATGAAACATATACTTGTGTGAAAAATAAGGCTCCCTATGTCATTACTAACAGTCATCCAGCTTCCCTGTATTAAGAGTTTGCATACTTACCCTGGAAGGCAAATGGAAAGTACACAGGGAGGAAGATGAACTGCAGCAAAGCCTTTGTCATATGATAGTGACCTATAAAGTATCAAATAAAGGTACATCATCAGTATGGTAGAGCTTTACAACAGAGTCCCAAGTCCTTCAACATCTATGAAGGACCATAAAATTCAGAAGTCCAGCTCCCCATCAACCCCTTGCTCTCTTCATCCCCCGCGTGAGGGAAGTATAGGGTAGGAAAGGCACAGAAGCTCACTGTATTCAAAGGGTCGAGGCTGGGGGTAGCTCTGATGGCATTCCAGGGTGTCCCTAGCACCCTAGTTCCCTATATGTATAAAGGCACAAAGTTGATCCATTCTGCAAATCCAAAACCCACACTGCGATCATTTATCAACTTGCACAAGTGATCGCCACCCCCAGGACAAATACACCCGTAACCAAATCATAGCAATCGATAGGCTGCCGGAGCCTCCTCAGTGCCCAGCAGCCGGCCGGAGGTAGCAGCACGGCAACGGCAGCGGGTCCAGGTAGCGCAGCCCTCTGCCCAGCAGACCTGGGCGGCCACAGTCGTTGCCCAAACGCCCGGCCCCAGGCACATTCCCAAGATAGGAGATCAGAACCGAGCCGGGAAACACATTCGCCGAAGCCCCCGGCGGCAAGTGCAGGGCCACCAGGTCTCCGGGGTTGGGGTGGAGAGAACGAGGAAATGGAGAGGAAGGAAGGAAGGGAGTAAGGGAGTAAGGGATCCCACCCTGGCTTTGTTGCTGGTCACCATCAAGTTTGCATCTTAGCACAAAATGTCGATCTTAAAGGCTGACAAGACAGAGGCAGAGGGAGAAAGAGAAAGGGAATAGAGTCCATCTTGCTTTGGGGAAGAGGGGGTAGAAAAAAATGAAGTGTAAATCCTACACTCCAGGCGTAAAAGTCTACTGAACACCTTCCCATAACGGAGGAGCAACGAGTGGGGTGTCCCCGTCCCCGTGCCCGCTCGAACAGGCGGCGGTCTGGACAGAAAACGCCTCCCTCTCCTCCTCTTCCTCCTCCTTCCCCTCCTCCCTCTCCCTCCTCCTCCTCCCGCGGGCCCCGGCGAAGATCCCGCCGCCACCGCCGCTGTCTGCGCTGCCCCCCGGGGAGGCACCGCCGCCCGGCCCGGCGCTGCCATTCTGGGCTTGGACCGCACGGCGCGGCGCGCATGGGGCCGGGCACCGGGTGGCGACGCGGAGACGTCCGCGCTGGGGACCCCCGCGCCCCCTCGCCGCGGACTGACTACAAAAGTCGTGCGAGCAGCGGTGGTGGCGGCGCGCAGAAGAGGGGGCGCGCGTGGGGGCCCACGCCGCGAGTGGGCAACCCCCGGGGATGGCGAAGAAAGCCCCTCCCCTCGCGGGGAAAGTACCCCAGTCCCCGGCAGCCCGGCGTCCGCGGCCGGGAGACGAAAACTGGACGTGTCATTAGCAGGACAGGCAATGGTTTCAAAGCCCCAGGCCAATGACCATTAGCAGAGGCAGAGCTCGCTCCGTCCCCATCCCCCACAACCTCCACCCACCTTCCCCTCCGTCCCCCCCCCCCACCTCCACCCCACCTCGCGAAACTTTTCAACAAGATCCACCTGGACTAATTTGTCCTCAGTTAAAAGATTGACTAGACCCCACACACCAGGAGGGAAGGGGAATGCACGCTTTATTTTCCTTTCTACAGAAAGGAAAGCAAAAAATAGCTTCTCTCTCCGTCTCTCCCTCTCCCCCCCCTCTGTCGTACATGTTGTGTCTTAGCTTTTTGCATCGTTTCGTTTTACCTTCCTCATTTAGCAGAAATGATCGCAGATATTTCACATATAAACGTGTTCCAGATTCTTGGGGTTCGGGGTTCTTGTAAATTACAGGACTCGGGTTTGGTCTCAGTTAAGTTTCATACAATACCGAAAATTTTTTTTAAATAATACATTTCTGAGGGTGAGTGAGCGAGACGAGGTGGAGGAGGAAAAGAAACCCTGAGTCTGATTTCTGTAATTTACTAGCGACCCGATCGCAGCAAATAACAGTGTAACACGAGTGTGGCTTCAGAGGGCTGGGGAGCTCTTTCTGGAGGCATCGACCCCATCCCCGGATAAAGGATCTGCAAGTTTTCTGTCATCGCGACCATGCAATGCCATAACTTACCTTCAGAAATAAGACTTTAAACAGCGAAGGCCTTCCTCCTCCCCTACACCACACCACCCCCAGCCTCGCTCTCTCCACCTTAAACTTATTGACACAACATAATCCCACATTCAAGCAAAATCCTGACACAGCCTCCCTCCTCTTCCCCCTCCTCTCTTCCCTCGCGTTCTCTCTCCCTCTTCCCTCGCGTTCTCTCGCTCTCTCGCTCGCTCTCTCTCTCGCTCTCTCTCTCTCTCTCTCGCCCTCCCTCCCTCCCTCCCTCCCTCCCCCCTCGCCTTCCCTCCCTCTCCCCTCTCCCCTTCTCCCTCGCCCTCTTCCCCCTCTCCCCCTATTCTTCCTCCCGGCTACTCTGGCACTAAAACCGCACTTTCTCTACTCGCCGCACGTTTGGTTAGGGGTGGGGTGAGAGGGCACCGATCAGCGGGGCCGAAACACCCAAATCCCAACTCTCCAGATGAACGAGCAACTGGGCTGCTGTTCCCGGTCAGCGACGCACACGGAACGTTCAATAAATCCACTGAGGGCCGGCTCCCCTACCTTCCTCCCCTGCCCCTGCTCCCCAGGCCCCACCTCCCCGGCAGCCGAGCCCAGGCAGGGCTCCACGTACTTTCGCCGAGATGAAGTTTGGGGCTCCCGGGGCGGCCGCGAGCCTCCCGCCGGCGTGAGGGCTCTGTTGTTGTTTTCCTCGGGCTGCTCCTGCCCGCGCCCCGGCTCCCGTGCCCCTCGCGGGCGGCGCTGCCTGGGAGCCGAGAGGTGCTGGTTGCAAACGCAGCCTGGCACCGGCTGGCCTACTACTCCCCAGCCCGGCCCCCAGCCTCCCGCCCGCAGGGCACTGCCTCCGCGCCCCCCCGCCCCCCGCCGGCGCGGCCGCCGCGACCCTCGCCCCCGACCTCTCCCGACCCAAAGTTTTGGCCGGGGGGGAAAGTGCGGGAGGAGCGGGCCGGCTGGCGGCGGCTCCGGACGCGCGGGGTTCCCTCCGTCTTCCTCAAGTCCACCCTACCGGCTGCCGCCGCCGCCGCCGCCGCTGCTCCTGCCGCTGAGTCCTTGGGGCTGCAGCCCGGCGGCTCGCAAGTGAGTAGGAAAACAGAAAGTGCGGGGAGAGCGCCCGAGGAGGGCTGGGGATGGCGGGCGCCTACCTCGCGGGCTCGCCGGGCGTGAGGGCGTGTGTGTAGCTCGCCCTCAGTGGCCAGTCAGGGTTTCTCTATGGGAAAGTGGAGAGGAGCTCGCGGAGCCGCTCTGCCTCCGCTTCACTGTACACTGCTCCACATACAGTACATGCAACCCGGAGAGACTGAAAACACTCATTTTATATAAGGCAGCCTGCCATTGGCCCGCGCCGTGACAGACAGGCCGCCCGACCAAACAGAAGGCCCGTTACACCCAAACACACGCACACATACACACATTTTACAGAGACACACAAAGATCATCATATTTTCTATTTTCTAATGTTCGGGACCTGTAGACAGTAGGAAAGGACAGGTAGAGAGGCCCAGCAGAGTAGGGTACGGGGGGAAAACCCTGTCTGCACCAAGTTGCAAGGCTCGAAACTGGTGTCCTTTTGACTTGGGAGGGTTATAGTAATAAACTACAACTCCACTGGATATGGAAGTGAGGGGTTTTTTTTTAATCGCTGCCGTGTGGTGCCCCATGAAGAGACGTGCATTGTGTTACGATTTTACAGCCTGACCTGGCTAACAAGTGTCCGAAAGGCTATTATCAGCTTAGATTCCTTTTGTCAATGGGTTAGCTATCACATAGGCCAAAATAGTACAAGATAAGTTTATTCGGACTATGATGCACTGAGGTTGTTAATGCCTCATTCGTCAGGAAATTCAGAATATCAGTACAACCGTACACAGAAACAAAGGTAAACATTTTACTGAAATAGCCAGTCTACTTTTAGCTGGTCAGAGGAGTGCCGATCACCTGTGTGGTCACACGAACAGTAAGTAAGGTAGAATAAGTCATGGAAATCGGCTGTTGACCCTTTTGCTCAAAAATGGATCTTTTGAGTCAATACGTGCAATATTTAGATTTTACAAACCCTATCCATATGGATTTTAGTTTACCTGTTTCACATGATGCGTGAACACCACATTTGCGATGATTTTTGCAGATAGTGAACCCAAAGGCTGTTCTTTCTGAATTTTTTTTCTGTGATGCATCTGTGACAGTCTAATATATTTGACAGTCTAAAGTCAACAGGTTACTGAGAAAGGATACGGGAAATTAAGAGGAATAAATTATAGACCCAACTCTTAAACTAACTGAACAATGTTGAGTAACTGGCCTTGCTTCTTTAGTGCTCAGAGTTGGTTTTGGATTTGTTTTCATTTTTTTGTTTTAAGCTTAAAATAAACTATTCCCAGATCTCCTTCACTGTTTATTCAGCATCTATTGTCTGCCAGGCATTAAATGTTTCCTAGACTTTTTTTAATATTTCTTCTGATTTAGTGTGTGAACTCCTAAACGTACATATTTTGAAGACTAGTGTAAGTTTATGGCCTAAATTCATGACTTTAAAATTTAAAGGAAAGATTTTTTAAAAAGAATTTATTTTAAATCCCATTTTAGTCCCCGATGTCATCTTCAGGATTTTCTCTCACATCCATGGTTTTCAAATGAGCTTGTGCGTGTGTAAGAATGTGTAAGAGTAAAGAAAAGAAGACACTGAAAAAACCTTAAGTTATGAAGCTTAAAAAAGTGTGCTGTTTCACTTATTTGTGTAAAGGAAAATAACTTAAAAGGGAAAAAGTATATAAAGTCAGTATATTAAAGTGATAATATTAAATGTTAGATTAAAAATAATCTCCTTATTGGGAGGAAGGAACAAAGTGTTCATTATCCATACCACATTACTAGAAAGTCTAGCTAAGAGTTAGTATCTCTCTTACAGATAAAAGAGATGAGACAGGGATAAATTATGTAACCTGTTCAGATATTAGACAGAATACTGGTGGAGAGAGAAGGAAAACTGGGACTCTTTACTTTAAGTAATTGGACAGTCCTTTCTTCGAAATAACAAATCTCAGGGACTAGTGGCAGATGGAGGTAAAACCAGAAAAACTTTCTCTAGATTGTCCTATATTCCTTTCTTTAAAGATAAAAGAAAACCATGATTTACAATCTTTAATTGTTGAATGTTTTGAATTATTTGCTAGTATATTTAACTTACAAAAAATATGTAAAATACCAGCCAACTCCCCTCACACAAACCCAACCCCAACCATAGGAAAATAATACTTTTTTAGGGTTGCAAATATTTTGTTGTTGTTGAGTCCTAGATTTAAAGAATGATATAGAGGTATATCTTTGGTTTTCAAACTTTCAGATCACACATTGCCATCCATAAGATGTTTGAACATGTACTCTTAATATGTGTATATTTATGTGCCCATTTTTAAAATGCTCCTCTGCATGGATATATTATTTATTATTATAAAGTATACACTCACAAAAAAAAAATTAAGTGCAAGGCCCTGAGGTAAAAATTAAAAAGTAAGAGTTTTAAATTTTTCTCTCCCACACTCCTGTAATGCTAAGTTGAAAGCTTAGCACATGCCCCAGAGTTTTGCTTCCCAATTTGGAGACCTATGACAGCAGAGTTCTAACTAACCAGGGCCAAAGTTAGAGAGCACAAAGCAGCACACACAACTGCCTAATTGGAAAACCACTGGATCCACAGAGTCTTCAGGTTGGGGGGATTCTTTTTTTAAAAGACATTATATATATGTTTGTTATGTATTAGGCATCATTCAATATTCCTTTGCAGGCCATTTATTGAGAAGGATTCATGTGCTGGGCACTAGTGCATGCCACCTTCTGGAAAAGGAAAATTACCTGCTCCTAAGAGAAGTGATGGAATATAATTTCTGGATCTTACTACTAAATAAGGAAAGGAGACTACTAAATTTAATGTAGCATTTTACCATTTAAAAACACCTCTAGATTTTTTATTTTCTCATTTAAGAATATGAAGAAAATGTTAATGCCAGTGATGCTCAAAAATTTTAAAAATATCATGAAAAATCATCGCTTTCATAGTTTATTTTACTATTATAATGTACGATTATAAAAATGAAAACAACTATTGGTCCCCTGGGTAAAATGGCCTTAAAAAGAATCTACATTTTTCCCTTCCTGCGCTTACATTTCACAATCACTTACAGGTTCAGCTCACATGACTAGCATATTATTTCTTCTTATTTCCTTTATTGTCCATTTTCTTGATTTTATTTTATAATAAACCACATGGAATGATATGATAAATATTATCTTATCTCCTTATTTGTATACTACTTCTTCATAAAATCCTAATTCAAATCCTGATTTTACTACTTCCTAGCTATGTAACGTTGGAAAATTTCCTTAGTCACTTTAAAACTCAGTTTCCTTACTTTTATTTATGTATTTTTAAAGATTTATTTTTATTTTACCTATGCATAAGAGCTGGGGTGTAGGCCAGAGATGGGGGGTGGGAGATGAGAGAGTTCACCAGAGAGAAAGTAGGGAGCAAAACAGGTGGATCTACTGAAATACACTGCTGAGGGGAGCAGCGAGCCACACAGGAGAGGTCTGCTGTGCCTGTGGGTTAGCTCCCTGGCCAGGCTACAAACTTGTGCTACATTGGCTGCAGGCAGCTTCATAGTGCTGTGAATTAACCCCTTGAACCAACAGGGAGGCCCAATTTTCTTATTTTTAAAATAGATATAAGAGTAACCATAAATAATTCAGGCTTAAGTTAGGGACGTACTACACATCCACTAAATGGTATTTTTAATTTCTTTCTAACACATACAAGCCAATGACAAAGGTTTTAACCTAAGACATAACCAGTCCTATCAAATAGAGTTTATGGAACCTGTTGCAACTTACCCAGTGTTTGCAGTTACCCTTTAGCCTACATTCTTCTACCTTCAGCATCTCTGCAAATGAAAGAACCTCAGCCTGATTCCATGATAAGCATACTATTGACCATTGTGAAGCACCTAATAAAGCAAACTTGTAATACACTCTTTGAAACCTTGTTCTATGCATTGAAATGAGTTAATTTCAGTGATGAGGGTCTGCCTTACATTACACATTCTGGCTTGTACTTGACCTTGCTCAGCTTCACTTTTTTTTTTCCCCCCAGAATAAAATAAGGAAAATCATAGCTCTTTCCTCAAGGCCAATGCAAAGGAAATAAAATTTGGAAGTCAGAGAGTTGAGAGTCATTTCTCAGCATCAATGCAAAAATTCACAATCTTGAAGAGAACCAGCTTCCTCTGGAATCCAGCAAAGTTGGAGATAAGAAACAATAAAGTGATGCTAGGCCAATATCATGGGTGCTTGAATTTACCTGTGAATTTCCATAGCATCTTACCTACATTACTGATTAAGGCATTCAGATACCTTTCCTTGTATTACATTAATTGTATGTTGATAGAGAACTCTGTTAACAGCACCTTGAAGAAAACGATGACATCTCTATCATTTTGTTTTCCTTTGGTGGCTAGCACTGTGACTTGTACTTTGCCTACACGACAGTAACTCAACAAAGATGTATAAAACAAATGAACAAAACAAGCAAACCAAATGACTCTAAGGATAGATGAGAGATGATAGAATGTTGGTAAACAGAACTTGTATTCTATCCATCGTTCAATCTGCTAACGCACCTTTACATCTGAGGTAGCCTACCATACTCACTAAAATTCATATGAGACAGAGGGACCTTTTTATAGATGAAAATATTAAAGCAGAAGAAGGTTAAATGGTTCCCACAATATTACACAACTAGTAGCATAGAAAGTTTAGTTTTAACATCTAGTTCTGCAAGATTTCTGCCTTTGTGGGATTGTGGGGATGAGAAGGAAGTCACCAAGGAGTCACTTAAGGATCATACTATAAAAATAGGTCTCTAAGTGGACAATGATTTTACACTAATGGATTTGATAATAAAGTCTGTAAGCACTAGCATTAGCATTAAATGGTCCTTCTAGCCACCATCTCATTAGAAACTTCAACAGCATCTCCAACAAGGAACCAAGCAATGTCTGTGACACATCCAGCTCCTGGGAACTCCTCTCTTCCCAAGACAATCTATTCTGCATTCTCAAGGTTTTGACCACTCCACAGTTCTTCCCCACATTTAACATAATTTCTCTCCTCTTTTAAGTGTTACCCATTATTCCTTTTTCGATTCCACTGGGACCACACAAAACATTCTAATCCCTCTCCATCTAGCTCTTAAAATTTGTGAAGACAACTAGCAGGACTACCTCTTGCTATGAATTGTGCATTTTCCAGGCACAAAGTTCCTTTCTTAAAACATTCTTCCTAGGATTCCTTTGTCTATCCTTGGTCTGGTTGAGGTCCTGACTATTGTCTTTGTTGTGTACAAAGTTGATATTGATACAAGTTGAGTATCAACAGCAGGTGGGGGCAGGTGGGGGCTGAGGCTCTGTGCAGAACAGCATGAGCACAACTCCCTATCCTTGATACAAACTTTCTACAAAATTTCTACATGCAGCTTATGATGGAACTTTTGGCAGTCAAATCACTGCTGACCAAGAATATGCTTATTCTAAAAAAAAAAATTGAAACGTGAGATATTAAACCATTTCTCCTCTGTCTGAATTATATGAGTTATGGGCGTTGGGGGCAAGGAACAAGGGCAGAAACTGAGGCGTAAACCTGGTGTTGTATAGTAATTAAGAGTTTGACTCTGGAATGAAAACAGCGTGAGTTCATACCTTAGCTCTAGCACTTATTAAGTTTGTGAACTTGGACAAATTCTACCCCCTCTCTTCCCTTCAGTTCCTCACATCTAAAGGCAATGGTTATATGCACCTTGCAAGGTTGTTGTGAGGATTAAATAAGATAATGCGTACTTGAAAGTGCTTGTCATATAAGCCCTCAACAAGTGGTAGTTTTCTTTGTTTTTTGGTTGATGAGATTCAGCCCATATTTCATTCTACAAACATCTTTTTGTATACTGATTATTCCACCCAACATATTTGTTCCTAATCTCACCGTATTTGGTTCAGTCACAAATTTAATGCTCTCTTTACATTTTTCCAAGTCACTTTTAAAGCCATTGTCTAAAACAGAGCCCAGAGCACATACCTCCAAAAACGTTAACACTGATCACTGATCAACACTCGTATGACTGAAAATAGTACTAAAAAGGGTAATAAAAAAGAGTGCCAAAGAAGGGGGCAGGTCACTGTCCATAGTTCTCACCACGTGCTAGATTGCAATAACACTCAGGCTCAGGTTCGACACCAGTGAGGTTTATTTAACAGACAAGACGTTGGGGGAAAGGAAAGAGTTTCTAAGGCCACCAGTAGCCAGCTGTCTCACAGTGTCCACAGTGTTCAGTAGTACCAAACAAAGACGGCTCATGCAAGGTGGTACCATCCCATCAACAAAGGCCTAGAGCTGGCAAGCAGTGGGCCAGGATCCAACTCATGGTGGCAGCTGTAGGTGCTCATAGATGGGGCTGCTGAGGTGACAACACAGCATTCCACAGCAAGAGTCTGAAGGGTGGGCTGGACAGCAATGCAGGGAACAGCACCAAGAGACAGGGCTGAGCAGATACAGTGGGCAGCTCTCAAAGGTAACTGCAGAGTGCCAGTCCCCTGTCAACAATGGCGGACAGCAGTGGCCAGTAATGCTAGTACCATCCGTTATCAGGAATGGTGTCAGATATACTACTATTAACAGCTCTTGGTCTGCTAACTGCAGACCAATAGCTAACTGCAGACCAATAGCTAACTGCTATGGGGCCTAGACAGTGGTGCGCCTTGTAGATGATGTCAGAGACGGGTACAGGAGCAGGTCTCTATGAAGGTCAACATAGGTCTGCAAACCTAGGGAGGTCTGGTGAATCCCACACAGATCAACTGCTTGATGCAACTCTCCAGAGTCTAGCTGCTGAATCCCTCTTTTTTGGAAGCCAGGAACAGAATGAATCAAACTGGCTCTTGCTCTGCCTTATATACTCTTTCAGGGTCCCCCACGAATAAGCCTGATTGGGTCATTTTCAATCCTAAGCATCTGATTTGGTGCCTGTTAGCACCAATCAACTTGCTTCCATTTTTCTTTTTTTTTTTTAATATTTATTTATTATGTAGAAGAACTGAGATGTAGGCCAGAGGTGTAGGGGTGAGAGGATTCACCAGAGGTTTATATTTTAACAATTCAACAATTCAACAGAGTGGGGAGCAAAACAGGCAGATCTACTGAAATACACTGCTGAGGGAGCAGTGGGCAAGACAGGAGAGGTCTGCTGCAGCCATGTGGGTCAGCTCCCTGGTCGGGGTCGAACTCTTGTTGCAGCGGCAGCTGATAGCTTCATAGTGCTGAGACGTAATCCCTTGTGCTACCAGGGAGGATTGCTTCCATTTTTCAATAAAAATAATTAACTCACAAACTGAGTAGGACCTAACTGGTCTATTGAATTCTAAACTGATTGGTCCATTTATGATCCAGCCGCCAGCTACCAAAGGGGCCTGCATAGACCTGATCTTTCCTGAGGTCAGGGCAGCTTCATGAGATGGTGGGTTCCATGGGGCAGGCCTCAGTGGGCCCCAGAGGCACACTGCACCTGATACCCCTTCATGGGGCCAGGTATAATAATGCAGAGAGAGAGGGTAGGCACATACAGCAACAGGGGGACATGGGTCCCTTCTGCTACAAGATGGGCTCCTAGCCACCATGTTGGCTGGGCACTCCTCTCTGCCTGTGGCTCCAAGGCTTCACAGTGCTGGAGCTACTCCAGTGGAGCTCAAGCTCCTTCAAGTGGCCCTGGGCCAGGAGCCACGGGGCTTTTCCTCTGTTGCTGGAGTTTGCTCTGGCTGGGGTGAAGTCAGCTCTACTGTAGGCCCACTGGGGCTGCATGCCCTGGCAGCTTAGGCTTCTACCATTTTTGACAGGATTGAGCCAGCTGGTTCACAGGCAGCAATTGGGCAGCAGAGAGAAACTCTCACTGCTGTAGCCCAAGCTGATGCCACCAGAGCCCTCAGGGCTCTGGTGCTCAAACCTGATTTGCACTGGGGGGTGGGAGGAGAATGCCTGCATGCCTGCATGCCCTATGGCCTCTGGCACCATAGGATCCAGTTACATGGCCACAGTTGTTGAACCTGTGTTAGAAGCTCCTAGTTTCACCTAATTGTTAAAATATAAACCTGAAATATGCATAGAGAATAAAGTAATATAGGTGTCATATAAGAGCTTTATTACAACTTATCATATTGCCTCAGATTTCTTTACAAGAAATAAAATATTACAGATAAACTGAAGTCCCCTTCTCTGGTTCAGTTCCCTTCCACTTCTCCCCAGAGGTGACCATTATTTTGTAACTGCATACTCAACCTGTCCATTTTTTTTTCTGTAGCCACTCAGGAAAATACTTGACATAACATTATCAAAAGACTGAAATTTTCATTCATTAATATTATCAGAGAAGAATTCTTTGTTGAGTAAGGTATACAAACCCTGGTTAATTAAAAAGAAAATGGGAAATTATGCAAAGATATGGGCTGTCTCTTAGAAATAAAAGAAACACTAGAGAACCAGATCTCTGAAAGCCCATGGATACCAACTCTGGGGATGAAATCACCTTAGGTGAGACTCTCTTCATTATAATGAATTTCCTTAAACTCTTTTCCATCATTCTTACCACTTAAGAGAGTGGGATGAAGAGTCCAGTTGCCTTGGCCTAAATTTTATACACATCCTTTCTCCAGAGTAGAAGGGACACTTTGTTCCACCCTCCCATCAAGTTAGCATGGTTCCTAGGTGTGGGGAGGAGGAGGTAGTGGTGGAGGAGGCCCCCCCACCCCCCGCATTGAGTCGAGACAAATGTTTAGGTGGATGCATAGAGTTCATAACATCCACAGGTGTTCATTTTATAGCTTACAGAGATGTTTCATTCCTTTGTATGTATCAAATATAGTTTTAAAATAAAAGTAAACTTTCAGAAAAAATTTTGCATTCATAGAAGGCTTTTAGGTTCCCAAAGTAAATCTGGAAAACTAAAAGAAAGAGGCAAGTAGATACTAGGCAGGTGAAAACAAGGATCCTTAACACCTGCAACAGCCTGGGTACAACTGAGCTGTTTACTTCCGTTGTTACAAAAGCTACATAGTTTTAGACTAGGTTTAGTGACCCCATGCTGGCTTCTAGTTTACCTCAGCCTTTTTCTAAGTACACACAGATAGTTTCTTCCCTTACCTATCCTAGTCAGCCTTCATTTCATTTTATTTCAAGGACCATAAAGCTACTCAGATAAGCTTAGGGAAGAAGAGAAGTTAATTGTACAGATGTTGGGGGAACTCAAGGTGGTAAGGCTAACCAGACCAGATGTGGGAATAAAGCCTGTCACCTCCCTTGTTGTCAGTCCCATCAGAAGAAGAGGAAGAAATCACTTATTTGAAGGACTGCACTTTTGGTGTTTTAGGCAAAAACAGTCCTCTAAAGTGAGCATGGGAAGATACAATGGGTATTCTACTGCATGGCACTCTCTAGAATCTTTAGGCTCAGTGTTTCATTTACCACCTTATAATTAGCAGAACCCACCTTCCCTCCTCCCCACCCATTCTATCCCAAAAGATTTAACTATAATTCCTCAAACTGTTTTACAACCTGATTTTATACCCACATATATTCACAAATAAATTATTTCTTTATATGTTTATCTGTTGTATTCCTTGACACATTCCACAGGAGTTTCAGTTGGTCTTTTTTTTTTATATAACATTTATTTATTTATGCATACAAGAGTTGGGGTACAGGCCAGAGTCCAGGGAGGTGAGAGGATTCACCAGAGACAGAGTAGGGAGCAGAACAGGCAGACTGACTGAAACACACTGCTGAGGGGAGCAGTGGGCGCAACAGGAGAGGTCTGTGTGCCATGTGAGTCCCCTCCCTGGCCGGCAGCAGGGATAGAACTCATGCTGCAGTGGCTATGGTTTGCTTCATAGTGCATTTCTTAACCCACTGTGCCACCAGGGAGGCCCCTCAGTTGGTCTTCTAGGTTTGAATTTAACTGCATGTTTTCTCAAGACTCTTAGGTATTGTTTAATAAAGCTAGGAAATCTGAGCTGGTTTAGAGTGTCTAGGTGGCCTCTTAATTTATTTTTAATTTATTTTTTACTTCCTATCTCATACTATAGCTATCTACCCAAACTAGCTGAAGACAAGGAAGATTTATTAGAATCACTGCACAGGTAAGGTTACAGCAAAGAACCACGAACAGAAAACTATAATTTAAACCCCAAATGAAGTGGGATTATCAAGGCTTGGAGATAGGCAGTTAGGCCAGGGATATTACCTGAAGGTGCAGTGGTGATGCAGGAAGTACAGCTGGCAGAAAGCTGGCTTTTTCCTGAAGTGGGATGGGGCAGAGAGGCGTACAATTGAGAAGTTAACTAAAACAAGGACATAAAGCTAAGGCAGGATGAGAAGAGGTTGTGTTAAATAAGGGTGTTCATAGGAAGTTACCTCTATCTAGGCTGGTACTCACTGTGTATGAGTTACTGACAAAAAACAAATATAATGAGGCTGGCCTAGCAGAAAGGACAGCTTTAAAAAGAACAACATGACAGTGCTCAAAAAGGAGGCATTAAATACATTTCCTGAAATTAGGCTGAAGTCTCTTTACAATGAAAGAATTGACTCTAGTTTTAAAAGTACTTAGCTATTTGGAAAGGGATGTTTTCTTTTTCCATCATTCATATTTTTTCTTACAATCTCATCTTTTTCATCATTCCCAAATAAAATACTCTAATATGTTGAGTTGCCAAACTCAGCGCTCTTTCCAAATATCACACTGACTGTTACAAATTGTTAAAGTGCTGACCTGGGGGCCAGAGCAACTCAAGAGAAGGGAAAATGAAATGAAGGATAATGCTTGTCCTGATGCAGGAGGGAGGGAAGAAAGGAAAGCTGGAATGAACTTGGGAGGGAAGGAAGAAGGGGGTGTGCTGAGAGAAGTTACACTACCATGACTTAAGAAAAAACCATTGGCTCTGCCTTTGCATTCACAAGTGACCTGAGTAGGGGTTGAGAAGGAGAAGGAATAAATACAAAAAAAAAACTTCCCTAAATATATAATTCTGAATAATAAGAAAAAAGCCTCTTCAGCAATACCTGGTCCCTACACTAGACTGAGGGATAAAGGGTCTCTGCCTCCTACATCCCCAGCTACTGCATACAGAGTCAACCTGGAGGCTGAGCAAGACAAGGCATCCTGTGACCAGGCGCACTCAGCGTGTGTCCTTCCTGCAAAACCTTAATGTAACAATTCATGTTCTCCAGTCATACTTGTTTTGTTCAGAGGAGAAAAACAGGCAGGTAAACAGCCTCTCTTTTCCAACCTCCACCCGTCTATCCAGGATGCCCTTACTAGTTAGGAGGTTGTGTGAGCTCCAACAGCCCTCACTGACAGGAGTTGTCTCTAGCAACCCACGAGGAGAACTTCCTGTCCCAAAGTTGTGAAATAGAGAAGAACTGGTGCAAGGTCTTTGTGGTTATCTGAGAAACCAGTGACTTCTTAATCCTGATTGAAGTAAAAAAGAAAGAAGCATCCAATAAAGTTCCAGCTATTATCTGGTGGAAAGAAAGAACTAGGTCCTAGGAATGACTGAGTTTCACCATGAAGTTTCATTGGTCATTCATTAATTCACTCAAGATTTAGTGCCTTCTTGGTACCAGATACTATGGTTATTGTAAGAGACACTAAACAGATGTGGCTCCTATGCTAATAATGGAACTTACGGTGCAGCAGCAGAGACAGATGTAATATACAGCATAATACAAAATGTTCTTCGGAATCAGGTGGAGGCAGGGCAAGCCAGCTTGCAATGCTGGAGGAATCTCAAAGTGGAGGAGTAAATGCATGATCTGAGAATGCTAAAGGTTTAGCTGTTTTAAAGAGTAAAGAGGTTTTCTTTAGTGACTAAGGAGATGACTGGATTATGGGATCTCTAGATATTTAGATTAACTTTATATTCTAAGTAAAAAGAATATGCCAATTTGACTTGTGCCCTCTTTATGATTTGTGTGGTCAGTATTATTCTTTTTAAGTTTTGGGGGCTGTATGTAGTAGTGAGTGGTTGGGAGAGATTATTTTGTTTGATTCAGAAATTTCGGTAGGAAGCTAAATGTATTAGGAGTATTCAGCAAAAAAAGTAACTATTAGTGGTTATAAGAAGATATGTCAGGGAATACTACACACTGGAGGTTTCAGGTGGCGGCTACACTGAACAACAACAACAAAAAAAAAACTTTATGTTCTGGCAACAGAATGACTATTTCCATAGTTAAAGTATGTCTGGTAAGAATCACAAACACTAATATCGATGTAGATTTTAGTTTTTATTTATATTTTGGAGAGGTATAATTACGTTTTGATTTTATGTCATTTCTTATGGAATAGACCTGTTATTCTACTGGGATTGTACATTGTCAGTAAGCTATGTAATTTGTATTGATATTTGCTTTTTATCTGTGCATGTTCACAGGGTGTGTATGAACTAAGGCTCCCAGTGGAGGCAGAATTGCTTAGCGCTTAAGAGATGGTGCCCCTGGAGTAGAAAGCTCTGAATTCAAACACTGGCTCTACTATTTACTAGTTGAACAAACTTCTTAAAACTGCCAAGCTCTAGGACTCAGTTTCCCAAAAATGTTAAATGGGGAGTATAATGTTTGTTGTGATAATTAAATAAATACTTCTTATAAAACAGTCCCTGACATTCAGTAAATAGTAGCTCTCGTTTTAAGGTTAGCTTGTCATACAGAGTCATGTTTTGTATCCATTCATATGGGACCTTGGAAGATAAACAGAAATCTCATCTCTGAGGGTGATAATTAATATGCTGGAGATTTGGGTAGCCATTATTTGAAAGTTGCTAAAATTTAGTATGGTAGCATAAAAATTACAATGGGTGAGATGAACTGAATAGTTCCTTGTTTTCTTTCTAAATGATGGTGTTGCCAATTATTTAGGTAACACTGGAGATTTTCAGGATATGCACTTCTGACGACTCATTTAGCTTTCTTAATGTGTGTCTGCAGTAGAACAAGAACTCATTTTTAGCTTCAAGTCACCAATGCATCCTTAGCACTCCACAGACTTAGTCTTATGATAGCATTTTTCAAACTGTGGTTCATCAAAATCACCCAGGTGACTTGTTAAAAAAATTCAGATTCCCGGCTTTGATGTGTGAAGAAGTGTCTGAGTTTGAAATAAATATCCCAACCCAGCTGATTTTTATCAACACCTAAGCTCAATAATGACTGGACCACACAAATAATGGTGTTCCACATATAAACCTTGCTCCTTAAGATGCTTGGTCAGGTTGTGTTTATTATTTCAGTGGTAACTTGGGTGAAACATTCACGGGACACACCCTAACACCCTCACAGGATATAAAACTTTTTGTTCTCTGTGCCTTAACAACCATTCCAAATCATTTGATTAATAATGATTTACTTTCTCTTCTAGTCTTCAGAAACAATGGTCTTTCCTGCTTGTTGTGGTGACAGTTAATCTGTTACCTTATCCTTGTTACTGAAAAGCAGGGCCAGGGATGGGGTAAAAATGAATAGATGTATGATTGCAATCCATAGAGAATCCCTGGTTTACGTGAATCTCCCCATGGCTGAATTTGTTAATGCTGGCCTTTCTCTCCCCAGTCCCTCCCCATTAAAGTCCCACAGATCCCTGGCATATGTGCCCATGACATCCTCAACCCACAGATCCCTGCCCCTCTATCTGATCACTACTCCAGATCCAGTCTGATCATATCAGCCAGATATTTGATCGCTATCTGATTCTGCTTCTAGAATTTGTGAACTATAAGACAGTAAAAATTGTATTTCCAAATTCCAGTTTGCACATAGAAAGAAAATATATGTGAAAAATGCAAGTGGGGATTTTAGGGTGGGAGAAGAAAGGTAAAGATGCCTAAAAGACAGAGAAGGATTCTCTATCTTTGAATTACCTGACCTAAGTGGTTATTGGCAGAGACAGGTGAGTCATAGAGAACAGTCTGATGCTTGCTGGCCCTCGTGTTGAATCTGCGTGCACTCAACTTGCTAAGCTGTTTTCTACTGCCCAGGCAACATGACAAATCTTGATATTTGAAGTTTCCTGGTTTGGGGATTGATTGGTAGATGAAACAAATGCTAATTAACTTTTGATTAAGACTGTTTTTAGGACATCCTTCTAGTTTAATAGAAATAGACATTCTTATGCAATTGATTTGAAGATTGCAACTCAAAGCAGCAGAACATCTTCAGCATCTGCTAGTGACCCACAAAAGATCTATCTGTTTAACAATTCTAATAAAATCAGCGCATGTGCTGAGATGGCTCTGCCAGCACTTTGCTTTACGGGGAGGCACTCAGTAATCTGTTACAGAGCGCTGGTTACACACATGGGCTTTGGAGTCAGATGGAGGGGTTTGACCCTGACTCTACCCCTCACCAGTTGAATGACCCTGGACAAGTTATCTAGCTTCAGTTTCTTTCTTTTAAAAAAAAAAATAATTTATTTATCACACAAGAGCTGGGGTACAGGCCAGAGGCACGGGGGGTGAGAGGACCCACTGTGGGTAAGAAGACCCACCAGAGACAGAGTGGGGAACAGAACAGGCAGATCCACTGAAATACACTGCTGAGGGGAGCAGCGGTTGAAGCAGGAGAGGTCTGCTGCGCCATATGGGTCCCCTCCCTGGCCAGGGATCAAACTGGCACTGCCGTGGCTGCAGAAGCTCCACAGTGCGATGCTCAACCCCTTGCACCACCAGGGAGGCCCCAGTCAGTATTCTTTACCTTTGTCTTTAGGGAGTGCTTCTAGTGTCTCATCTATTATTTACATCTTTCCCAAGTCTTCTTCAAATGTAACCATGGAATATGTCAAGATGTGCTTAATGTTCTATTGTCCGTTTTCTCAATTTCATTTATTAAAAACAAATATTTCTTGAGTGCCTACTGTGCACACTCTTCTAGTTCCTTAAATCAGAGAACAAAGAAACAAAAATCCTTGTCATCATGGAGCTTGCATTCTAGTCCAGGGGAGAAAGCAATGGACAATAAACAAGGCAAATGAGTTAATTACATAGTATCCTAAGTAGGATAAATGTTATGGGAAAAAAGAGAGGAGGGGAGTGGAAACTGGGTGTAAGGTTAGAAATGTTCCAGTTTTAAATGAGACAGGGTAAGTCTCAGCAAATTGCTTAAACAAAGGAGTGGGAACTGTCTTTTTTGGTGGTTTCATACAGATCACAAGATTTGGCAAATTTAGGTAAAAGTGAGTGCCTGGAGGGCCTCCCTGGTGGCGCAGTGGGTTAAGCAACGCACTGTGAAGCAAACCGCAGCCACTGCAGCATGAGTTCGATCCCTGCTGCCAGCCAGGGAGGGGA
>JAGFMF010011942.1:5633459-5677300 GCA_019455555.1 Galemys pyrenaicus | reverse complement strand
CCCTGCTCTCTGTGGTGAATCCTCTCACCCCCCACACCTCTGGCCTGTACCCCAGTGCTTGTATGCATAAATAAATAAAAATCTTAAAAAAAAAAAAAACCTTATATGTTTATCTTAATGTGGCGGATAGCAGAACCCAGAGAGGGCATGTTTAAGAATTCTAGGGTGCCCCTCTCCCTGCCCTATAACAACATTGCTTTATAATATTATGTAAGTTTCAAATGCACATCATTAAAAATCAACATGTGCATATACTACATTAAGTTCATCACTAAAAGTCCAATTCTTTTCTTTCCTGTACAATTGGTCCCTTTTATTTGATTTAGTTACCACCTTCCACCTTTTCGTTCTGTAACCATTAACTGGTCTTCACAATCTAAAAGTTTATTTTTGTTGTATTTAGTTCATCCATTTGTTTTCTCTGTACACCACATGAGTAAAATCATACATTATTTAACTTTTTCCATCTGACTTATTTCACTAAGTATAATTCCCTCAAGATCTATCCATATTGTTGCAAATGGCAGGATTTCATCCATTTTTATAGTTGAGCAGTATTCCACTGTGTATATAGACCACATCTTCTTTATTCATTCATCAGTCAATGGACATTTAAGTTGTCTCCAACTTTTATCTATTGCAAATAATGCTGCATTAAGTATGGGGGGAAGGTATATATATCTCTTTGAATTAGTGTTTTTGTATTTTTCAGGTAAATATCTGGAAGTCAGATAACAGAGTTTCTATGCCTTCTTATTGTCTCATCAACTTAAGACAGGTTAACAGTTGTCCACAGAGGAATTATTTACAGGTGAAGAAGAGAGGTGGGTAAGAAATCCTATTTCTGTGGGTGAGTGAGAGAGTGTGAGATGACAGAAAGGAGATAATCAAATAGCCCTATGCCAGGGGTATTTATAAATCAATCACTTGTCAGTCTGAAAACAGACATTTCTTTGAGATAATTAGCAAGTTAGAAGATGAGTTTAGACAAATTCTATATACCAGGTACATTAAGAAAAACGGAGTTTTACTTAATGTTTTACTCATTATATGTATATTTCTATTTACTCATTATACTTAAATAATATGAGTAGATAATATTGAAAACAATAAATGAGATGAAGCAAATGAAAGAAATCTCCTAAAAGAGCCACATTTTACATTAAGCTAAAAATACTTTTTTTGATATATATATTTTAACATAATTGCCAGTACCTACATATAAGGAAATTTCTTTACTTTTATTTTATATATGCCTCATAAACAAGGCCATGAAAATTCAGAGGGAAAAAAAAAGTCACCTGATTTACTCAGCAGTAATAGCTTATTTTATCAGAATTATCATTGTTAAATGATCACAGGCTGTATTTTTGGTACATAAGAATTTTTAAAATAACCACTACTCACTTTACCAGAATTTCCAGTATGCTAAAATCACTTGAATTGAGGGAACATTTTTTTGGTGTCAAAGCCTGTGAAAGCATTTGAAAGATGCCTGGATGCCATAACCTCAGTGTAATGTTATTGCAAGAAGAGAAATAGACTATAGATGGAATCACAGAGGTACAATGCACTAGAATATATAACTGTTGCCTTCAGTACAGCCAGCCTTTGGAGAACTCCAGATCCTGACGTATAGCGAAATTTCTGGCATGAAAAATTCTTTCCAGGCTCAGCTGGAGTTCAGCCTCCATAAGGAAGTCCTCTAAACACTACAGCCTGCAGTGACCTCGAGATTATTTGAATACATCACCCCTATTAAGTGTGTCTGTAGGTTGACAGTTGGAACAGGCACCTCCAGTGCCCTTGTCACATCCCTTTGACCCACCTCCGCCTTAACTGCAGCTCTGGTTGAAGACACCACACACGCAGGCTCAGACTCACCTCACATCCCACTTCACCGTCTCCTGTGCATTTGCTCACCCAGCTTTCTCTGATACTAGGGAACTCTTAATGTGGACAAGCCCAGACTGGAAGTGTGAGAGAGTTATGGTTCCTGGGGAAAACCCTTCATCAATGGGGTGTGGGAACCAGTGGATAAAAACTTGTGCTTGCTGTTTTTAGGTGGACTTTCCTATTATGTATGTTTTTTGGAGATCCTGGCAGAAATGAGTCTCTATTGTCTACAACAATGACCTCTAAATGGCACATTACATTGGCCTTTCCTCTTTTCTCATGCATTTTCCCTCCTCCCTGCACTCCTGCTTCCTGGGACCACCTCCACAATAGAGTGCCTGCTTCAAGTCCTCCTCTCAATTTCTGCTATTAAAGAAATGCAGAATAAGGGCTTCCCTTATGGCACAAGGGGTTAAGCACCTCATGAAGCATCCGCAGCCACTGTAGCTAGCACCAGTTTGGTCCCGGGCCAAAACTGTATAAACCATTGAGACTCTCTGGTCACAAACCCAATGTCCAGGTTCTTATAGAAACACTGGGTGTGTGCATCAGTTTAGGAAAAGGACATTACAACTTTTTATGTCTCCACACCTTCTGAACCCTTTCCCCATAGGATGGACCACTCTCTTTTAGGCACTGAAAATGTAGCAACTCACTTTCTGTGCTTCCCTTGCAGCTATTCCATAAATTCTGCCAATCAGATTCATCCACTCAGGACTCTGAGTCAAAGTCAGAACGTGAAGAAGCCAGGCCTACTGGAAGTCCAGCCTGATAACAGGGTAGTGCCAGTTGCAGTTGAAGCCATGTAATAAGACTGGTTCTGTGGCATATTTTAGGGCACTGTGCCTGCTAGGATAGCCTCTAATCCTGGTCTTCCAAGTTTCTCAGAAATTCCATGAACTACTTAATTTTTTTTTTTTCCCCAAGTTAACTAGTCAGAGTGACAGTTTGTTGTTTTCAATGAGACCTTTGACTGATCCCTTTGTAAGGGTGGTCCCCAGGAAAGGGGGAAGTTCCAAAATCCTGGTTCCACCCTAAGTGGGTGGAGCTAAGCAGGGAAAAAAGATTCTGCAGAGGGCCTCCCTGGTGGCGCAGTGGGTTAAGCAACACAGTATGAAGCAAACCTCAGCTATTACAGCATGAGTTTGATCCCTGCTACCGCCAGGGAGGAGACCCACATGGCGCGGCAGACCTCTCTTGCTGTGCCCGCTGCTCCCCTCAGCAGTGTACTTCCGTTGATCTGCCTGTTCTGCTCTCTGCTCTGTCTGTGGTGAGTCCTCTCACCCACCTACACCTCTGGCCTGTACCCCAGCACTTGTATACATAAATAAATAAATCTTTAAAAAAAAAAGATTTTGCAGAAAAAAGGACAGAAGAGAGCAAAAAAAAAAAAAAAAGCAGAATGTAAAGCAGCAAGGAGACTTGAAGAAGGCACGTGAAGCAGAACGACATGTGAAGAAACTGCGTTTGCTTTTTGGTTTTAAACTAGTTAAAACAGATGTAGATAAAAAACCCGTAGGGAAATTAACAATGACAGCTTTCATCTTAACTTTAATTTTGCTCTTTTCCTCCCAAATTTATCTAACTCTTTCTAATCCTTTTCTATAAGTCTCTACTAAAAAGTCCTTAAAACGTGTGGCAGGCTTTTGGGCCTTGCTTTAAACCAATCCTGTTTAACTAAACTACCCTCAAAAAAATAAGTAACTTTAAATGCTTAACTTAGTAACTATATTCTTTGTCCTTTTTATATTATACCCTAATTCTATTAAAATTCCTTTCCATTAAAAGCCTTATATATTTACCTTAATGCAGCAAATGGCAAAACCCATTCAAAAAAAGCAAGTTTAAAAAGTCTGAAGTACTCCTCTCCCTACCCTGTAACACCTTCTATATTTGCAAGGAGCTTTGAGGATATGATGGGAAATGTATAGCAAACTCCAATGGCAGGGGGTGGGGTGGGGGTGTTTCCAAAATATCCTGGGGGATTCTAATACATCCCATAAAAGTGGTGTCAACTTACATAGTCCTTACACAACCCAGAGAGGACTTTGGATGTCTGAGATAATGGCTGAGAGGACAAAATACAAGAATGTCATCAGTTGTGGCAAACAAGAGAGTAGAATGTATTAGAAATCAGAAGAATGGGGTAGGGATACTTCGTAAAACTACCATTTATTTTCTTTAGCCCTCCTGGAATTGCTAACAGATATTTCACCCACACATGCCTTTGTGTCCATGCAAACATGCACACACACAGGCACACACACTCTGAAGCAAAAATAGTATTTCAAATTCAAAGGCAATTGGTTATTCACATACCTACCATCTATAAATTAGGGAAATTTGTTTTAGCAGACTGGATTCATTCACATGCTGAAAATAACTATCTCTTAAATGAAAATCATAATTAATAAAGGCCTATAAATGACCTATAAAGCCTAGGTCATTATAGACACTGTATACTTTATCAGACAACCATAAAATATAGCAAAACATATTTACTATCAGATATTTTCAAAAGCACGTAGTGCAGTTCCACCAAAGCCTGCCTGCAAAAATGCCTGCATTTTGTACAACTTTTACAAATATTAAGGTTAGCCTTCAGATTATCAAATGAGTACATATGTTTTTAGAAATAAATAAGCCATGCTCTACATCATATGATACACTAAAACTGAAATAATAAAACAGCTCATAAACATGGATAGAAAAAGTAGAATAGACTCATATCAGGATAGGGAAAGAGTCAACATAAAGTCAATGTAAGACACATTGAGAAATAGGTTATTTATTAATACAAAACAAAGATGCTTGACTATAAAAGTTTAAAATTTCACAAAACTTTCATAGTTAAAATAAAAATATTTTCAAAATATGTGAATAATTGGTTAATGGTCATCACTTATAAAGACATTTTAAAAAATTTTTAAAAATTATGCTTGTCCTGATTTTAAAAAACAGGTGCATGTAAATAGATACATAAATTTAAAAGGAATAAGCATAAAAACATGCACAGCTATTACTACGAATAAAAGGAAGACAAATGAAATGCATTGCATTTCTACAACTAAACTGGCAAATTTTTCTTCAAACCATTTGCTGTAATGCTATTCTCATGTTCGAGTGCAAATTAATACATAGTTTTTGGAAAGAAATTTGGCAATAGTTTCAAAAACCATAGAAATATTTGTATGCTTTGAACCAGTGTATCCTCTCACTAATTTCTTTAAAGAAACAATGAGAGATGTGTGTAAATATTTGTAAGAATATTTATTAATATTATTTGAACTGCAAAATAGTTAAAATAAGATACATATCCGAATAACTTAATCAATTATTGATGGTTTATTCATATGATAGGTAGAATGTTACTCAGCCTAAAGACATGTTTTTAAAGGAGTTTTTAATGATTTTGGTAAATGCTTCCACATAATTTTGAGTTTAATAAAAAGAAGAATAAAAATATACAAGTGTTTTTTTCTCAATTTCAGTTTTGAAAATATTTGTGGAAAAAAGCTTTATGTAAACTTAACAATTTTATCTCTGGTTTGTAGAGTTTTTAATGACTTTAATTTTCTTTATATCTGTTATGTTTATCAAGTAATTCTATAGTTAATTATATTTGAAAAAATAAAATCTTATTATGAAAAGAGTTATTCTTCATTTACTTTTTCCCACATAAAGTAACATATTAGGTATAGTTGTACTAAGGGATAACAAATTTTAAGAACCTTTGTATTAGATAAAGCAGGTGTTAATAATGATCCCAGTTAGAGAATGAAGAAATTGAAGATTGGACAGACTAAGTAATTTGTAATTATTCAGTTTTTGAGTGTATAGTAATGCTACAAATCTGATTAGGTATAGAAGAATTAAGAATAAAAGACTAAAAATCATTCTCAAAGAGTATTCATTCTTAAAGCAGATGACATTACATTTAGAAATTGTATTTTTAATTAGTGAGATAAGTGCTGGAAGAGTCATGTAGTGGGAACCACTGCAAATATACTAGTTTGAACCACCTAAAAATTTCAAATATTCAACTACTTTTTACTTACAAAAATAGCATTTTCATATGATTCATTCTAATACACCTGAACTAGAATAACGATGGCTGAGGTGAATCTTGATGAGGAAGAGAAACCTGAAAAAGGTGTGCTCACCAATCAGGTTCGGGAGACAAAAACCATACCTAGTGAATTGAACAGGGAAATTTAATATAAAGTTTAATATAAAGAAATATGAGATCAGATTTAGGAAGAACTGGCTAGCAAGAAGTAAAAAGAAGTCTAATGAATACAGAAAAAGCAGATACAAGGATCACCCTCTTCTCAACCCTTGCAGTACACACAAGGAAGTGCTCCTTCTTCGATCTTAGATGTGAGATCCAAAAAAAGGTGATACCCATGATTTGCTGAATGGCAGAGAAGTTGCTGTGATAGAAGTCCTGGAAATACACCCTGTGGAGCGCAGCAGAAAGCTGTTCACAAGGAGGTGTCTCACTGAAGGCACTAGCCTAGAAAATAGTCCAAGTGGGTGCTGGCTGCTCCTGGGTGCTGTCTGCACTGGAGAAGGTGCTGGGAGTTGCAGGAGCTGGATGGAGGTGAAGCTGCCACACTGCAGGAGGTGGGTGCCCAAGAAGCATGTGCAGTACAAAAAGCCAGACACTAGGGAAGCTGTGAGTGCTAGAGGGGCCTGGTGCGGGAGAAACAGCACATGGCTGCTGAAGAAGCACACCAGGAATAGGAGGGAAAATCCCTTCATCCTGCAATTTCTCCTCACCACCCTCTATTGGCAAAGTTTAGCATTACATCAGCTTGAAAATAATGTTTAAAAAAGTCCAGCTGCATTTTTGCATAGCAGGCCATGAAGAGTGAATTTGGAACTGGGGCAATAAATTAGTAACAGGCACAGTGTAGGGATAGAGTTACAGCTATTGGAAAAACATGAATAAAAACAGGTAAAGAGGACTCCCATATCTGGCAGTATAATAAACTAAATACCCAGATTAATACTTCCACTATAAAACAAACCAAACAACATGCCCTTGGAAACATCCTGAATTAAAAGGAAAAAAAGGAGATATGTGTTTAAATATATCACTGAGATGGTAATAAAGCATGGAATACGTAGATGCAAAAACTAAGTGAAAGCACAAACTTGAACACTGAAAATATTTCTCACTTTGATTATAATTGCCAAATCTTTTGAACTTGAATTAACTTTATCAGTCTTGAGCAGTATAAGGAACAAAAGATTAAATTTGGGACTTTAATTTTGAGACTTTCTTACATTTCACTAAATTCAGACTTCTCAGTGTGAAAGTAAACCAGCCACTGATGATAAATCTGTACACTTAAGTAGTGTGACTGTGCAATAAACTCACCCTACCCCCCATTTCCTAAGGGGACTGCAAGGAAAATTGTAGTGTTTAAATTTTGGCACTGGTTAAAGGAGGAAAATTCTCTCTTCAGAATTCATAACCACAAGCCAGCCCTTAGGGATTACAGCCTGAATTCACACCACCCACATGGTCTGAAGAACTTCAAGGTGAATATTAAGTTTAAAGTGATGACAGATTAGTAGTGTTCCTCTAAGGTTTACAGAAAGTGAACACATATCCACTCAGGAGGAAAGTGTATTCCATCCAGGCATCAAAAAAGATCTTCAGATAAATCCCAAGATATTATTTGGTTACAATCAAAAATCACAAAATACTTGAGGAAACAATGAACAAGATCCAGTAGAATCCATAAACCCAGGAAAGGTTTAACTACTTGAATTATCAACACAATTGATATGTGTGATATCTTTTAAAAACTAAAAGAGGATCAAACATTTTTTTATAATTAATTATACAGAACCTCCTGAAATGAAAAATATAATGCTTGAAAAAGTCAGTAAATTGGTTTAAAAATGGATTAGATACTGTTGAAGTCAGAATTAGTAAACTGGAAGACAGTACTGAAATTTTTACAAAATATTGCACAGAGGTATAAAGAAACAGAAAATATAAAAAGATATTAAGACATAAAAGGAAGACTTTACAAAAATTATATTGGAATTTCACAAAGAAATGAGAGGTAGAATGATTCAGGGCAGTATTAGAAGAAATAATTATAGAAAACTTTCTAGAACTTACAAAAAATATATCCAAAGATTTGAAATACATTTCAGTTCCCAAGCAGGATACATTTTAAAAAATCCACTCCTTGCTATGTTGTAAATAAAAGCAAAACACCAGTGCAAAGGGCATTCCTAAAGGAAAAACAAAACAGATTACCAAGAAAAGATAATTAAACTGAGGCCAACCATGGGAGACATAATAAAGTAAAATGATTTTAATGTGCTGAAAGAAATAACTCTAATTCTGAAATTGCATGCCAATATATTTCAAAACTAAGGGCAAAATGACATTTCAAACAATAACAGAGAATTTGAATTCAACAAGCCTTAATCTATGGAAATTATGAAACGTGCATCAGATGGGAGGAAATAATTTCAAACTGATGGTCTGAGATTCAAGAAGTGATGATAGAACAAGATGTAAACTTCTGAGTAAACCAGGGCCTCCCTGGTGGTACAAGGGGTAAGCACTGCACTATGAAGCATCTGCGGCCACTGCAACACAGGTTTAATTCCTGGCCAGGAAGGGAACCCACATGATTCAGCAGACCTCTCCCACCTTACCCGCTGCTCCCCTCGGTAATGTGTTGCAATTGATCTGCCTGTTCTGTTCTCCAGTCTGTTTCTGATGAGTCTTCTCACCCCCATACCTCTGGCCTGTACCCCTGTTCTTGTATGCATAAATAAAGGAAAAACAAAACAGATTACCAAGAAAAGATAATTAAACTGAAAAGATAATTAAAAAAATTTGAGGGGACTTCCTGGTGGCGCAATCGGTTAAGCAATGCACTATGAAGCTATCCTCAGCCACTGCAGCAGGAGGGGACCCACATGATGTGGCAGATCTCTCCTGCCTCGCCCACTGCTCCCCTCAGCAGTGTATTTCAAGTAAATCTCCCTGTTCTGTTCCCCACTCTGTCTCTGGTGGATCCTCTCACACCCTACATCTCTGGTCTGTATGCCAGTTCTTATATGCATAAATAAATAAATCTTTAAAAAAATTTTTTTTGAGTAAACCTAACCAAATACTATAAAAAATAATTTTGAGGAAAAATGTAAAATACACAGTATAAATTATAAGGGAGTAATTGATTAATTTTAGACTGTCCATTAACTATTATGGTAAATTTAAAAAAGTAGTACAAAGTATGTTTATCTATATTTTCAGATTTTATTCTGTGGTTATTTCTTAGTTAATAAAAAATAATCCAACCAAGATTTAAATTAATATTAATGTAAAAAGTAAAGATGTAAAAAGGGTTTTGTGAATGGTTTGATGTGGGCTTTAATTCTATATTTTCTTTTAAAGATTCTCTCATGGATAAAAGAATGTCATGCAAAAAAGCATGTCAGCTTTTTTCTTAAAACCACTATACCTGTACTATAGATAATACATGTGTGACTCAGATTCCAGAGTAAGAAAGAACTTCTCCTTCTTCAAGTAAGGAACAATTTCACTGATTGGACCCATATATAAATCAATCATGGTGTCCAGGTGATGTCATATACAGACCTAGTCCTGGTTTGCATAGCCTTCTGAATCTGACTGGGTCTGAATCTATTAAACTGAAAGCAAGTAAGACATTAGTTATTCTCCTCATGTTTGTTTGCTCTGTGGACATTTATTGAAGCTTTATATTAGTTTTAAATCTCAGCTTTTAAACTTTTAAAATAATTTGCATTATTAAACCAAACTCACACTTCTGGGTTCTGAGGTAATATTCATTTTGCATTCAACTTGCTAATATTTTATTTTGAGCTTCTAGGGATATTGTTTTGCAGTTTTCTTATGTGTGTGGCTATTTTGGTATCATAGTATTACTTTGATAATACATTGGGAAGTCTCTTATAGAGTATGTATAGGTTTGTTATTATAGTTTGAATATTCATTAGAATTCACCAGTCAAGTCATCTGAACCTGTATTGTGAGAATACTTTTAAAATTATGGAATGCTAGTTACTTAATAGATATGGGATGATTAGGATTTTTCTATTTCTTTATTTCATTTGTTTTTTGTCATTTGTACCTCTTCAGAGTTTGTTCATTTCATGTAAGTTGTGGGAGTTTATCAGAATAAAATTGTTGATAATTTTTCTTATTATATTCTTCATATCTGTAAGATCTGCACTGATGTTTCCTTTTTTGTTCTTAATATTGGTGGTTCATGATTTTCTTATCTTTGAAAGTCTTAATTTAAATAATTAAACACCTCCATATTGCATTATTATAAATGACAAGAAGCAAACAATGTAATTGAGTGATTACTACTAAAAATCACATTTGTAGATTTAGTACAAAGGAAATCTTAAGAATATTGTGTTTTTTTTTTAAATTGTTTTTTTTTTTTTTGGCTTTTTAAAACACAATTGATATATTTCAAAGGGTAATGTTATTTTGCTCTTATTTTGATAGGAATTAAATTCAATTTTTAAAAAAGATTTATTTATGCATACAAGAAATGGTGTACAGGCCAGACGTGTGAGGAGTGAGAGGATTCACCATAGACAGAGTGGGGAACAAAACAGGTGGATAGAATGGAGTACACTGCTGAAGGGAGCAGCAGGCGAGACAGGAGCGGTCTGCCTCATCATGTGGGTTAGCTCCCTGGCTAGGGATGGAACTTGTGCTGTAGTAGCTGTGGATAGCTTCATAGTGCTGCAGCTTAACCCCTTGCACCACCAGGGAGGTCCTGGAATTAAATTCAATTTTGAAAGGAATTAACGATTAGTTAACAATGGTTGCACTTTAGGGGCCTCCCTGGTGGCGCAGTGAGTTAAGCAACACACTGTGAGGCAAACTGCAGCACGAGTTTGATCCCTGCCGCCCGGCCAGGGAGGAGACTCACATGGCACAGCAGACCTCTCCTGCTTCACCCGCTGCTCCCCTCAGAAGTGTCTTTCGGTTGGTCTGCCTGTTCTGCTCCCCACTCTGTCTCTGGTGAATCCTCTCACCGCCCTGGACTCTGGCCTGTACCCCAGCTCTTGTATGCATAAATAAATAAATCTTAAAAAAAAAAGGTTGCATTTTATACTTGGTTATGAGAACTCAAAAAAAGGTACTTGACAGGTGATAGGTTGTTTTTTTTTAAAGAAAGAGGTCTTTTTTAAAAAAAAATTAGGGCCCTCCCCTGGTGGCGCAGTGGGTTAAGAAATGCACTATGAAGCAAAACGCAGCCAGGCAGACCTCTCCTGCCTTGCCCTCTGCTCTCCATTCTGTCTTTGGTGGATCCTCTCACCCCCCTGCACTTCTGGTCTGTACCCCAGTTCTTATATGAATAAATAAATCTTTTAAAAATAAATAAATAAAATTTATATATGCATACAAAACTGGGCTACAAGCCAGAGGCGCAGCAGGTGAGAGGATTCACCAGACACAGAGCCGGGAGCAGTATAGGCAGACTGACTGAAGCTGAGGGGAGCAGCGGGAGAGGCAGGAGAGGTCTGCAGTGCCATGTGGGTCCCCTCCCTTGCCCAGGATCAAACTTGCACTGCCATGCTGCGTATGCTCCACAGTGCGGTGCTCAACCCACTGTACCACCAAGGAGGCCCCTGTAGGTGATAGTTTTTAATGAGTAAATGGATAAATATCCTTATTGTAGACTGAGGGAAAACTAGCTTTTTATAACATGGTCCCATTTTATTTATTCAGTTTTATTTCATTTTTGGGACGCTTTATTTTATTTTTTTGGCTTTATTTCATTTTTATTGGCTTTATTTCTAAAGTCTTCTCCCAATATATTATATTCATTTTAGATCAGTCCTTAAACTAATTTTTTTAAATTATTTTGCCTCAACTCACTGTACTTTGTCCTCTTTTGCCCGAAAATTTTTCTTCTTCCAAGGCCAGACTCAAAGGTCATGTCCTACGTGATTTTTTTTCTTATTTCACTCCCAGAATAATTAATGGCATCTTCTTCTATTTTCCCATCTAGTTTGTTAATCACAATCATTTCATCACAGTTAATCAGGTTTTAGCGGCTTTTCCCTAACAAACAGAACTCTTTTGAGGACATTGACTGTCTAACTCATTTTTGCATCCTAAACTTCTAGTTCAGTGCTTTGAATATTGCAGGCACTCAACAAATTTTATGCAATACAAAGACACATTATAATTCAAGTTAGAAATCACAGTTTGACTCATAGAATAAACCAGAATTTTATAGAGGAAGATATAGTAAGTACTCAGTCTGGGAAAACATTACCAATCCTCACCAACTAATTTACAAATGTGAGTCTTTTTTCTACAAGGGAAACAATTCAAGTAAAAGTTCATTGGGGAAGGGATTATCATTTTCATGTGCAAAAGAAACTACACTCATCAAAACAATTATAAAATAATTGGAGGTTATACTTAGCTGCTGGATGAACAGCCCGAGTATACTGTTAATTTTGCAGGTCGACTTTATGACCTCAGATGTGAGTTTGCAAATGGATTAATACAACATTATAAATATAATCTAAAAATGTGTTAGAAAATTGCTACAAGGTGTAGTGGGACAGAGACATGGTAGTATCATTAAAGTCTACCAACAGACTAGACATTCTGCTGCTTGAGAGGTCTATAAGTCGTGGTACTTATTGGTATTCCTGTCTGCTAAGCAAAATATTACAAGAGATACACAGAAGACAAGCGAATACGTAGGTCAAATTAAGTCAAAAGAAAAGTGACATTTAAGTACATTGAGGGAGTGCCAATTATCAACTCAATGACTAATTAGTGTTTAAAAAATATATATTAAGTTAACAAATCAGAGACATTCTTCAGGGAAGAGGGAGGGATTTGGATCAAGACAGGGACAGGAAGAGCACAAGGGACTATGGTGATGGTGCATGGGTGAATTAGTGGTAGAAATTCTATGGGGACTATAGCTAGAAAAGAAAGAAAACCTGTAAGAAAAAAATAAATTAAAAAAATTAAAAAATACAGTTAAAATGTATATGTATTAAGTTAAATATTTTGGGCCTCCCTGGTGGAGCAGAGGGTTGAGCACCACACTGTGAAGCATCCAATGCACAGCAGTGAGAGTTCGAACCCCGGCCAGGGAGGGGACCCACATGGCGCTGCAGACTTCTCCTGCCTTGTCTGCTGTTCCCCTTAGCAATGTATTTCATTTCATCTGCCTGTTCTACTACCTGCTCTGCCTCTGGTGAATCCTCTCACCTCCCGTGACTCTGGCCTGTACCCCAGCTCTTGTATGCATAAAAATAAAAATCTTTATAAAAATTAAAAAATTAAATATTTTAAGGAACAACACTAATCACATGTTGCATCAATTCCAAATATATCTGCAGAAAACAAAGCTTTTCCTCCTTAACATAGTACATTATTATAAATCATGCTAGAGTCCGATATTTTACCTTTTATCCAAACAAACAAAACTAAAGGATATGATATACTTCTATGACTAACAGTGGTTCATTATAGTATCGTGTGCCTCTGAGAAACACCCATTGCCATCATACTGAGGATCGCTTTAATAGTGCATGTTAGTGATGACAACCCTTTATTCCCCACACAGTCTCTTGGAGGATTTGACCCTTTATAACATGGGACAAGACAGACCTGTATAGCACATATTCCCTCAGCATTAGTGCTTTAGAGGCTTAAGCATGGAATTTGTGCCAGAAACTGTGTTAATGGCCACAAAGTTACATGTGTAAGGTCGTAGAGCAACTGAAATCACAATTTAGGGTCACTCATTGTGGACAGTGTATACTTGATAAAAATTTAAGTGGCAGTGTGATGAGAGATCATGTGGTTTTGAAAAGAGTTGGAGAAATAAGCAGTCTGGGTGGGGCTCAGGTAGCTTTCACATTCTCTGTCCACTCCAGCTGTGAGCAAATTCTTCCTGCTTTTGGATTTTGCAATCTCCTTGGATTCAAGTCTTCACTTAAGTTTTGCCATGTTCTTCTGTTTCTTACAGTAGCCAAATGGTCCCTGGACATCAGGACAGAGAGCTGAAAGATAAATTAGTAAATGCCAATGTTTTGTTGTTTTAAGACCTGATCAGTTTGACAAATATAAACACAATCTATTCAAACACTGTGAATACAACATTAACAAATATTTTAACACGTTTTTTTCTTTTAGCCAATTGTAGGGTAAAGGTTGATCAGGTATTTCCACCCTCTCACCACTGTGATGATGGACACCTGAGGTGCTGCGAGCATTCTAGGGTGGCCATGTGCAAGTGAGCGCACCTGAGTTGGGACACAGGCATAAATGGGCGGCGTCATGAGGACGCCAGAACTGCGAGGACCGACCAACTGACAGAACCGAGAGACCAACAGGCCCAACAGCAGCAGCAGCAGCAGCAGAGAGAGAGAAGCAGCCGAGAGGGTGAGATACGCTGGGGGCTGAGAGGCCTGCCAGCCTCCCGGTCCCTCGGCACCCCTGCCTGCCATGTACCTGGCCACCTCTACTAAATAAAGTATGAAAAGCCACCGAGGGTTCCAAGACTCTCCTTCCTTGACCCATCTGCCCAGAACTATCCTGAACCTTGCTCCAGTGCTGCCTTCCTGCCGCTACACCAATTAACATATTTTATTCTTTATTGAGGTTTAGGAAATAGGGATTTGGAGTTTGTAGTATTCCTTATGTCAGACCATCTTTCAGAATTGTATTCCAGTAGAACAGGCAGTGGACCAGGTTTGGCCTGTGGCCATATTTGCTTATTCCTGGACTACACAATTATAACCCCCTGGGGCCTACTTTAAAGTTTAGTTTTAGCTTTTCCATTGATTCTCTAAAATCTTAGAACTTCATTTAGTGCTTTTCAGAGTCACATTTTTTAGTGTATAAAATAGAGGTGTGATACTATTTCTAATTGGACTCATAAAATTTAATGAGGCATATTTAATTAATCAGATAAATGAGATTAACTAGTAAAGTAGTAAATACAGTACCTAGTTCAGAATTTAGTCAACACATATTAGCTCATCAGATTTTCTTAAAAGCACTGGAGAGATATGGAGAAGGGGAGTCCACAAAAGTAGTAAGTGCTACTGTTGTTTATGAGACATGGATGAAAGACTGAAAAGAAGTTCAAAAGCTCTACATTTAGCTGACTGTAGGGTAAAGGTTGATCAGGTATTTCCACCCTCCCATCACTGTGATGATGGACACCTGTGGTGCTGCGAGCATTCCAGAGTGGGCATGCGCAAGTGGGCGCACCTGTGTTGGGACACGGGCATAAATGGGCGGCGTCATGAGGACGCCAGAACTGCGAGGACCGACCAACAGAGAGAACTGCGAGGACCAGCCGAGAGAACCGACAGGACGAAGGAGCAGCAGCAGCAGCAGAGAGAGAAGAAAGCAGCCGAGAGGGTGAGATGCGCTGGGGGCTGGGAGGCCTGCCAGCCTCCCGGTCCCCCAGCAGCCATGCCTGCCATTTACCTGGCCACCTCTACTAAATAAAGCATGAAAAGCCACCTAGGGCTCCAAGACTCTCCTTCCTTGACCTGTCTGCCCAGAACCATCCCTGAACCCTGCCTCCTGTGCCACCTTCCTGCTGCTACACTGACCAATCACCTATTCCATAGGAAGTTTTTTTAAAAATTTCAAGCAGTGATAAATTCATTGCCAGGAGCTATAAGTAGTCCTATAACAAAAAGGGAAACCCATAACACACAGTAATTGTTAGTAAATATAATTTAACATGGTGTTACATATAAAAGATGTATTTAATACGTTAGGAAAATTTGTTAATTTGCTTTTTTGTTAACATAAAAAAGTCACAGTTCCAACCTGTCCTGTCAGTTTAAGACTCATTCAGTCCTGAATGAAGGCTCTTAACCACCTGTGTGTTAGATGGAGTCTGTGTGGCATTATTTAGGTTTCTAATAAAGTCTTGACTGGTGAGGCTAAAGATATAAAAGGATCAGGAAACCACAAGCCTCCCTCCTGTGCTTCTTCCAGAAAAAGGTCAAGGGTCTGATGACTGAGGCTGCCTTCATTGTTTCGCTAATACAGCCTGAAGTTATCTTCCAGACTGCAGATAAAGTTATTGCATATAAAATAAGGGAGTTAACTCATAACTGTGGAACAGCAAACCTCTGAATCCACGAAGTCTTTACTGTATGTGCTGCAAAGTTACGGGGTTCTTAAACATCAGTATATTTATGTGGCACCTTTGTTAAGAGTTCAATAAAGGTCTGTGAATATAGGTCTTTGTGGCATCCAGGGTTAGAACAGGGGAGGGGCAGGAGAAAAGGAGGGGGAATTTTTTCCTTTCGCCAAAGAGGAAAATTTATTTCTGATGCAACCGCAAAGTGCACTGCTCTGATGGTGAATTCTTGGAGCTGGTCTTCCTCTGCTCTACACCAACCACCTAATACTACCCTGGCAGCTGCTGTAAATGCTCTGAAAGGCTTCTGGCTAGCTATTTTCTCTCTCACTTGGAAATACAAATCCCTCTAGAAGAAAGGTCTCTAGTAAACTAGAATCCAGGCTGAAGCACCCCTGGTCTGCAGCAGCTTATTACCTGTATCTTTTTAATGTAGATTTAATCTATTTAATGTAGATTTCTGGACCTCACCCCACTGAGGATAAGCACTGAAGGGTGGAGGGAGGATAGAAGGGTGTGGGAGTAGAGAGAGAGGCTGCAGCTGAGTGTGTGTGGGGGTTGGGTGGGGGGAGTGTCTAAGAATCTATTTGTTCTAGATTCCCCAGTAGATTCTTTGGTTTTGTTCTTTTAAAGTGTTTTCTCACAGAGATATGAAGATTAAATGAGTTAATTTGTTAAGATTCTTAGTAGTACTTGGTACATAATGTGATCTTGCTTGTAGGACACTTTGGTACATTCTTAGTGCTCTACTGGGGGTGGAATCACATTGACTAGGTATAAGGTCAGTTCCTGATTGAAGGGTTTTTCCTTTTTTTGGGGATGCTACTGTAAATGCTACTTTTAAATTGCAATTTCCAGTTTTCATTGTTAATATATAGACATATAATTGATTTGGTATCTTGAACTTGTATCCTGGGCCTTAGCTAAAGTCACTTTAACTCTAGCATGTTTTGTTTTTTTTTAAGTTTCGTTAGGAATTTTATGTACTTATGTTGGGAGGAAAGGATGTCCTGAACAAACTCCATAAATGGGTTTTATGGAACCCACCCCCACCTCAGACAGGAGATCCAAACACCAAGGACTACAGATCCCATAATGTCATCCCCACCAAGGGAGGATTGGTGGGGACTGAGTGTGGAGTTAAACAGCCGGGTTTGGGCTTGGTTTTTCATTTGGCTTGCTAGTGGGGTTCCATCTCAGCAGAACTGGTAGGACACATTTAAAAATTTATCTGTCTCTTTCTCCCTGAGCTTTGCCTTTTTCATTTCCCCTTTTTGTAAATAAACCCTTTATTAATCTTTTCGTGTGTGCTCACAGTTGAATCTCATTATATGTCCCTTTTTAAGCACATGGGAGAGGCCCCACAGTCAGACCAACCCATTTTACATTGGGGTTGCCCTGTAACACTTAGAATTTTCCTGTGGTATGTGTATAAGTTGGTCTACCTCTGCTTTACACCAACCACCTAATATTGTATGTCCAGTCCTCCCCCACCCCCCCTTTTTTTTAAGATTTCCCCCCTCTAATAATAAATTCTTTAAAAGAAAAAAAGTACCACCATCCATTGGACTTCCTCGCCCCTAGCTTGGTACTTCCTTTCTTAAATCAAGACAGGCAGGATTAAACAGATAGGGTAAGACTATAGGAGTTCCAAAGCAGGGGGTTTTAACTAGGCAATCCATGCCCCCCCACTTCTTTCCCCCTACTCTTGTCCATGATGGGGAAAAAGTTATTTTTATTTTTACTAACCTTTAACTGAAAATTAACATTTCTTTCTATTATAAATTTGGCAATAAACCACATTAGTGTTAGCAGTACCTGTGACTTTTAGTCACCAATAGAAATCACAGATTTTTCCTGTATCACATTTTAATGTTATGGATAGCTTGAAATATCATTTACACTCATCACAACTTCAAATTGAGTTGTTTTTTAGATTCGTCACTAGATTTTTTTTAAAATGTTAATAAGGAAATACAGGTATTATCTTAGCAAACGTTTTAAAAATTATTTTGATAACTGTAATTCAGTGTAGTTGGTACCTTTGTAATTTCATAACTTTATTACATTTAGTATCATTATTCCAGAAGTGGTCTATAAGTTTCACATTTTCTCAGAATAATTTTGTAGATATATGTCATGTGACCTAACATATAATTACCAAAGAAACCCAGGAACTTAAGACAAGTGAACAACTGCTATTATAAAGGAAATTCAAATCATCAAGTGGTTTTCTGAAGCAATGATCATTTTCAGATTTTTGTTGTTTTAATTCTGTGTCAGTAGGAATATACTGGAGATTTCTCAAGTACTATCTAAAACTTCTCAGATTAAGGACAAAAACCCTTCATCCTTGCCCATTTAACCAGCTTCAGCTAAAGGAATCTAAGCCCTTGTGGTCCTGACAGTCTAGATGGAGATGCCCTTGGCCCTACTGTTGTCTGGCTGACAGTTCTTTGGCCCTTTATTTGGTCGTTACTAAATAAGAGGTCTTTGACCTCTTCTATATATGAAGCATTTTGCTCCTGGAAGGGAATAGAAGAGAACTAAAGGTGCATTTCCTACCCTTTAGCACAGTGGCTTGCTCTGGTATTGGGGTCCCTATGACAAGGGGTTAAGTATGTGAGCACGGATGCCTGGGTTAAAATCTTTTCTCTGTGACTTTCCAGTTCAGTGATTTTGGACAAATTGCTCTCTGTGCTGCACTGTAAAGTGAAGATGATGCATGGGTGCACTCTAGAGAATATTTAGTATATAGTAAGTACATAATAAATGTTAGTTGTTATTCAATATACAGAATTCTGGGCCACAGCCCAAGTCCTGAGTCAGAATCTCTGGGGGCTTGGCCATGTGCAGTTGATCAAGCTCCACAGGTGATTTGGATAAAAATCAGGGTAGTGTTTCTCAACAGACTTTTCATTATTGCCCTCTAAAAAGCCATTTTTAACATTTTTTTCCTATTTGTCCCCTTCCCATGAGATTTTACTACCACATGAACTATATATATGTTTTTTTATCTGTTTACATTCTTTGATCCTTTGAAGGATGACAAACAATGATAATATGTAAGGTTTTGTACCCTCACCCTATCCCAAGAACCAATTTTAGCCTTCCCTGTTGAGAAAGCTTACTTTAAAACAGCAGGGCCTCAATTTTGACTGCACGTTAGAATGAAATCAGGTAGCTTTTCAAAAATACCCATGTTTGGGACACACCTCTAAAGCAGTTATAATAGAGCCTCTGGGGGTTAGACACAAATAAGTGTCTTTTTAAAGATCCCCAGATGATTCTAATATGTGGTCAAAGCCAAAAACCATTGCTTTAGAGCTTGATATCATTTTACAGGAGATTAAAATCTGGTTGGCAAACAGGACCTACAAACATGAACATAAACAATGTAGAAATGAAGGGAACAATGAGTACTGTAGGAGTTTAGAAAAAAGAGAAACTAATACACCGTGTTCTGATTAGGAGAAGCTTTGTGACCTAGACTCAGAATCTGAGCAGGATCTGGAAGAGAGAATGGAAGAGAAATTAAACATGAGGAAATAACCCAGCCAAAGATATAAAAAGGACATAGGAGAAGCAATAAATTGAATGATAACACACCAAAATGATATGTTCACCCAGAACCTGTCAAAGCAAACTTAAATGGAAAAAGTGTCTTTGAAGATGTAACTAAAGCAAGGCTCTTGAGGTGAGATCATCCTGGACTGCAGGGGTCTAATGACAATTATCCTTAGAAAAGAGAGGAGCGTGCATAGGCAAAAAGGCCAGACCATGTAAAGACAGGAGTGATGTATATACAAGTCAAAGAACACTGAGGAATGCTAGCAACACTGAAAGCTAGAGAAAGTAATCAAGGTAGATTACTTTAGATTACTGGTAGATTCTTGGAATGTAATATGACCCTGTGAATACCTTAGTTTCTGACTTATGGCCTCTAGAATTTTAAGAAAACAAATTTATGTCATTTTAAAGCCTCCTAGTTTGTTATGGCAGTTCTAGGAAACTAATATAGGAGTCAGCAAGGAAACCAATTTGATGGAATAAAGGAATTATAATAAGAGAGAAAAGTAAAATAGGAAACATAGGGCGGGTCCAGAGAGGAAAGCCATTGTTTGTAGAGCAACTGCCTGAAATAAGAACAATTAAGGGTCTGGGGATAGAAAGTGAAACTTGGTAAAACCAATGCTAATTAATGCTGTTTAGTCTCATGGGAGTAAATAGAGTTAGGGACACCACCTACAATTATAAGAAAATAAGAAAAATCTGGATTAGCCAGATGTTTCAGAAAGGAAAATAAAGGAATGTGTTCATATGGTACAGTGACAGGTCATAATACCTGATCTGTAAGGTAAAAAGAGGAATATTTTATTACTGACTTTAAAGTTTGAGCTTGAGTAAATGCTGTGTACTCCATCTAGAATTGAATGATACATTGGTTCTTAGTAATTTGCTTTAAAAAAATTTTATTTATGAGTACAAAAAAAAAGGTGTGTAGGACAGAGGTGTGTGTGTGGGGGGGGGGGGGAGGAGGGCAGGAATGAGAGGATTCACCAGAGACACAGTGGGGAGCAGAGCAGGCAGATCTACTGAAAAACACTGCTGAGGGAGCAGCAGGCAAGGCAGAAGTCTGCTGCACCACGTGGGTTAGCTCCCTGGCTGGGTATCATACTCAGGCCTCATTGGCTGGTGATTGTTTCATAGTGCTGAGACTTAACCCCTTGTACCACCAGGGAGGCCCCCTAATTTACTTTTTAATTTGATTAATTTTTCATTTTATCAGTTTCATTGAGGTATATTTTTACATCTAAAATTCACCCATTTTTAAGTACACAATTAAATGTTTTGATCACTTTGCCAACTGGAACAGCAATCACTATAAATCAAGTTTAGAACATTTTGAAATAGGGGCAGAGGAGGACTCTGAGGCCAGAGAGCCCCTAAAAAGTTCCAAAAGGCCAAAAGGCCACAAACTAGAATTAAGGGCTATAGCAATAGGGGCTATAGCTTAACAGAGGACAGTGCCTGATACAGGTCACTCTTTTGTGTGCACAATTGCAAGAAACCTCAGGCTACAGGAACAATAACTATGAGGTTTATTTACAAACAGGGAGAAACAAAAATGCTTCCATATCCACAAGAGGCTGGCTGCTTTATCCAGCCAGTATTAGTGATAGTAGTCATCAGTCACCAGGAGTGCTGGGCAGCACTGGTCAGTAGCGGTGAGCACTACTGGTTCTGCAGAGGTGGTGTCAAAGACACCCGGAGTTAACAGCTTTTGTAAGTTGTTGGGTTGTACCAACAATGAACAGCTCTTTGAGACACCAGGCCCAGGGCCTTTGATGCTCCTTTTAGTCAGTGTCAGAGACAGGACTGAGGCCCAGTCTTTGCAGAGTCCTTCAGCCTTTCTCCCTTCTCGGAGGGTGACTGCAGGATGCTTCTCTCCATTCTTCAGAGGCTGGAACCATCTTCTTCAAGGCTCTCCTCTTCCTCTGCAGGGCTTCTTCCTTGGGGCTGCTGATTCTCTGGACCTCTTTTTCCTCCGGGCTGCAGTGTCTCTGAGCTCTTCTCTGTCTGCTCTTCCGGTGCTCTGTCTGTGTGTCTCTTTCTGTGTGCCCATGTGTCTGATGATCCCAGGCTCCCTTTGGCCCTGGCTTATATCCACTTTCAGGGTGCCTCCTGCCACAGTCTGATTGGACCATCTTTTAATCCTGCACCTGATTGGCTGTTCCATAATCTAGGAAGTGCACTTTACATAAAAGTACACCACTGACTTGTGGTGAGAGGCAGAGTCCTGGCAACAAAGCTTTAATCAACTCACAACTCACCCTTGATTGGTCCATTTCATGATCCAGGCAGTGCACTGCTACTTAAAAGGTGTCTGAGAAGCAACTGTCACAACTAACTTGTCGTGGAGCAGCATACCATTGCTCCTGCCGGCTGCAGTCCGGTAACAATTTCATCCCTCTAATAAGATCCTTTGTACTCATTTACAGTTAATCTCAGCTTGTATCCTCAATTCCAGGCCTCTACTCCACTGTTGGTGCTTTCTCTGTAAAATTGCCTTTTTTGGGGAAATTTTATTTAAGTTGAATCATATAATATGCGGTCTCTTATGTCTGATTTATTTCACTTTACATAATGTATTTGGAATTCATTTATCACATAGTTCCTTTTTATTGCTGAACAGTATTGCATTGTATGGGTAGAACAAATTTTTTTGTGTAGCCATTCATCAGTTGATGAGCAATTGAGTTGGTTGTTTCCAGTATTTGTTAGTCTGAATATTCTGGTGCCAGAGTTTGTGAGAGCATGTTTTCGTTTCTTTTGGGTAAGTATCTAAGAGTTGAATTGTTGAAGTGTGTGGGAAGTTTATATTTATTTTTTAAAAATATTTGCCACAGTATTTCCCAAAGTGGCCATTTTATATATATATATATGTACGTATATATATTTATTCATGAGAGTTCCCATTTCTCCACATCCTCACCAACATTTGTTATGTCAGTCTTCTCGTGTTTCTATTGGATATAAGATGGTATCTCCAATTTTTTGACTTTCCTTAAGTCCTTGAATCACATGCTGATGGGTAATGAAGAAGGGAAGGAGAGAACAAAGGAGAGAGGAATCTCTTTTAGAAGTCTTCGTGTATTTAAATCTGTGATCCATTTTGAGTTAATTTCTGTGTGTGGTGTGAGAAGAGGTAAGCTTAAAGATAAATTTATACAGCATAAGCTTGGCATTTATCAAGTTAACATTCATGAAGTTCTGTAACACGAGTACTTTGTGACAGTTTATAATGCCTACATCATGGAGTGGTTGTAAGGTTGAAATAGAATAGCATACATAAGTTTTTGGCACAAATATGCACTTAAAATGCTTTGGGGCTGGTATTCAGAAGGGAAACACTGCTTAGGAGTGAAGTTGATTTAGAGCTTACTGTTTTCTTGTCAATCTGGGCAATTGTGAGATTGTCGGGATTGTCCCTCATAAATATTGAGTCTCTCTTCATTACTTTCCTTTTAGTTGGACCTCTTTCTTGCTGTTTCTTTTATCTCAGCAATCCTTTCTGTTCTCTTTATGTAAGTCAATTAGAATGACAATTGTTAATATTTGCCTTAATTTCAGAGAAAAAATTTAGAAAGTGAATCGATGCATTTCTTTATTGAGTTTTTTATTGCCTTAACTGGAACAGTATTGATTTTTTTCATCTTGTATTCCTATCAAATGAGAGGGAATCTTGAATCACTCATTTCTTCATTCATCCATCATTTCCTATTTATTGAATGCCTACTATCTGCTAACCCTCTACTAGTTGGGAAGTAAGTCCACAGAAATCACCTAGTTTTCCACTTAAAAAAGAGTAACTCTTTTGCCATATGTTAGTTATAAAAGGTACAAGAAGGAACGGTCAGTGGCCTCATAAGATATAGCTCAGATTAGGATAAAGGCCATGTGAAAATCTACTTCATTACATTCCCTCTCTGTGTTAGAGATTGTTTGAAAAAGTTATCATCATCTGGCTGATGTTTCTGCTCAAAAGCACTTTTGAGTGTGTTACAGAATTATGGAGTCAAGTAACAGCGTGTATTTTCAAATCTCTTCTTTGAACTTAAGGGAGATTAGCCTAAGATTGTCCACTAATTAACTGTGTAACCTTGGGCAAGTCACTTACCTCCCTGAACTGACAGATCAGACTAGGGGATCTCAGAGGACTTTTCTGACTCTAGGTTCTATTTTCTAAACCTTGAATCCTTTAGCCATGTGCTAGTGAGTATTGAAGATGGGAGGGAAGAAACAAAGAAGAGAGGAATGTCTTTTTGAAGTCTTTGTGTTTATACATATGGAACATCAGGTATATTAGTGACTAAAGAATCTTAGTAGATATGGAAAAAGGGAATGGGCCTGTGTGGTTCTGCGCCTTTCATTTTCTTTTCTTTCTCATTATTTCTTTTAATGATCATGGCAGGGGCTCCCAGGTAGCACAGGGGTTAAGCACTGCACTAGGAAGCATCTGAAGCCACTGCAGCACAAGTTCAACCCAGGCCAGGGAACTAACCCACATCGTGCAGCAGACCTCTTCTGCCTTGCTCACTGCTCCCCTCAGCAGTGTATTTCAGTCAATATGCCTGTTCCGTTCTCCATGGTCTCTCTGGTGACTCCTCTCACCCTCCCACTTCTGGCCTACACCCTAGCTCTCATATGCATAAATAATAAATAATTAAAAAAATGATTATGGTGATGTGTTATTCTATAATATCCTTGTGTCTTTCAATTCAAAATACAAATGAAGAAAAAATAATATTATTTATCAAAACTTTACAAACTTCAACACACCTTCATTGCTAGTTGGTTGCCAGGTTTTGTAAGGGAACATAGCAGAGAGGTTGCCTAAAAGTTCTCAAGAAATTTTCTGCTGAGCCTCTGGAGGTGCAGCTCACCAGCTATGCAACCTTTGGGAAATGAAGTCAATAGCCAATTTAGAATATTAGAGGAGCTTGGCAAATGTGAATTGAGTGACCGTTTTATATTGTGCTTTAAATTAGTAGCTCCCCTCCTGGAACACAGTTGGAGTATTTCTGGAAGCAGTCAATCACTGCTGTCAGAATATAGTGGATCAGGTACTTTTAGCCATTACCCAAAGATCTGAACAATGCACTTGTAGTTTATCCTTAATTTACACTTGTAGTTCCCATATTCTGATTCATAGAAAAAAATTATGTTCAGTAAGGGAAGGAAACTTCTACTTTACAGCTCTATAGAGCTTATTCTACTTAAAAACAAGAGTTGGAAAGGGAAATTCTATATCTAAATTAGTGAGTATCCTGAAATGATTGTTCCAAAATAGATTTGTAGGAAAACAACACTCTGGGGAGAGACTAACATGGAATGGTCTGACTTTATCCTCTGTCTTGGTAAGTTCATTTGTACGAATCCTAAATGTACATACCTTGGGCTTTACCTCCCTTTTCAGGATCTAGACATATCTATCTTAACTGCCCCCTGGATCTCTCCAGATTCACAGCCCACTTTTAACTAAACAAATTCCAAACACAGAACCTCTCGTGCTTTAATGTCTTACCTCAGTTAAGGACATCAACCCCATGAGTCACCAGGATTCTCTCATGGGGCCCTCCATTGCTCCTCACCTTCCTCTACGCTCAGCTCCTCCAGAGGAGCTCTCTGCCTGTATCACTTCTCGTCACTGACACTCCTGTTATACTATTGTTCGTTTTATCTCACCTTCTGTCCACTTCCTTCCTGCCATGCTGAACTTTATGATAAGATTTCCAGAGCAAGCTTGCCAGAATAAAGATTTAACTGTGTCACTCTAGTAATCAAACATATTCGGTCTCCTCATAACCTACAGGAAAGTTTAAAGTTGTTGGCCAGGACATTTCGTTCTGATTATCTTGTCTTTTTAGCCATCTTTCCTTCTATCCTTCCTTCCTGTGAGCTCTAAGTTCCGTTATTTCCGTGGCTGTTTGCCTTTGGTTCTAACTATATGCCCCTCTCCATCTCTGGCCTTTGGTCTTAACAAATACTGCTGCTGATACTGCCACTGTCTCCACCTGTATCTTGTGTGGCCTTACGGAAATATCACTTCTTCCAGCAGCCTTTTAGAGTTTTATCTGGAATCATATTTCCCCCTTATAGAGCAGACACTATTATTACTTTCCCTCTAGGAAACATCATTCCCAAATACATCAGTCAAAGGACTTGTAGTTGCCTAGGACTTTCCTTTTGTGCCTGGAACCAGGGCAGGTCATAAGAGCCAGGAGTTTCATTCTTCAGTAGCCCTCAACTAACAGAAGTAAGCCGAAGAATGAAAAGTCCAGTGCCCTCACCCCTCATTTAGGACCTGAGTCATCTTCCCTGTTGTCGCCCAGGCTCCCCAGCAGGAGTGAGCCCAGTTGCCCACTGGGCACTGCCCACAGCAGGAACCTGCTTAATAATACACCTTCCGTTACTGGCTCACTCACTTCCGTGACTAGCTTTCCTGTTGTCCAGCTAGTGCTTTTTGAGATTTCTAAGCTGTATCATTTGCACACCAGCCTGTCTCAGGGCCAGCCTTTGATGGAACCAACATAATATACTGTGTGCTCTCATAGCAGGCTGCTTAGGCTGTCCCTATTATAACTTCATCTACCTTGAGAAATTCATTTATGACTCTGAGTCTTTGTGATCAGGAGCAGTGCTTTGTTCTCTATGTTCCTTTTGAACTATGGACCTTCCCAAGATGTTCAGATAGTCCTCTCCTGTTGTCCAGAAGGGCTTCTTAAGATCTGTCATTTTGGTATGTGGATTATTTGGAGTTAAGGTCAGTCAAGACTCTGCTGGTTCATGAGGAATTCTTTACCACTCCCTTAACTACCTACAAGAATTAGGGGCATTACCCAGAATTTGGATTTTTACCAGAAGTAATCTTGTTATTGGAGAAACCTATCTATATGACAGAGCAAACATGTAATTACAGAACATCTGGTCTTTGTCACATGAGTCACTGTCTCCTTGTCACATGAGTCCCCCTCCTCTCTCCTTGAAGCCCTAGGCCCCTATTCTATTCCTTAGCACAGGATATAAAATGCCCTCATTTTGCCTTATTTACTTTATAATCCATATAGATTATCCATATGGTTATAATTAAATTTTTTTTGTTCTCCTATCTGTTTGATGTTAATTTGATCACTTAACCAAGCCTGGAAGAACCCAGAGGGGTAGGGGAAAATTTCCTCTCTGCCTCTACAATTTCCATGTCTAACACCATCTCTTACTTGAAGTAGATGCTCAATGTCTAAACGTTGAGTGAAAGTTTCAACAGAGAGGAGAGGGGCATGTGCATTACAAAACTTAAAAGAAGAAAAGTTTAAAAATTTAAGTACTTATATAGGAACTCTGTAAAAGAGCAATGATTGCTTCATTCCTTAGGAACTCTGCCTTAAGGAACAAAACAAATTCTGTGTAGCCTTCATTCCATGCCTTTCAAGTTCCCAGGTACTGAGAATCCTATTTCTTTATACTATCCTGTTTCACCCCTTGGCCTCTAAGTCCACTGATTATTAGGGGAGGTGCCATGTTCCCTGCCCCCACTGACACACGTCCACCTTGGACTGACCCAGCTAGGGAGTGGGGCTGAGAGGCTAGGTGAACATATGTGACAGTGAAGGCAGGTTAGCTAAAAGAAGAGGGGAACTTTTGTTCCTGCAGCCTCACTTGAACCCTGGTCCTGTAGGACCTGTAGGTCCTGGAAGGAGACATGATAGAGATATGTGCAGGAGAGATAAGCAGAGAGACTTGAAAGAGACACATGGAGGAACATGGGCAGAGGCACGTAGCAGATAATGGCAGCTGTTATCTTGATTTGTAATTTGATCTTGCTCCTGTTGTCCCAGACAAGACTGGCCGTGTTTTCCCCTTCCAATGGTCTCCCACCCCAAGGTGCCTTAGACTATTGGCAAAGTTTTGGGTCTCAGCAGCCCTACTTTGGGCCAAACTTGTTTGGCTGGGCATTTGCCCATGAAGTGTTGGGTAACCTTGGATGTTTTATTGGGAAATTATTAGCCTTCCTTCTCTTCACTCTTTATGCACACTAATTCTATTAAAGTTCTTTCATACTGAAAATTTACTTTGCCTCTGTGTACATGAATAACCAGATCTTTTTAGAGTTTGCAAGTTTGTGGGGGGGTGGTTACCCTTCAGTTACATGCTAACATGAAGACAATTGATTTATAATGCTTTATAGTAATAACTCCTTATTGTATACTAGACTTACCTAACTTAATATCTTGTACACAGTATAAGCTCAAGTACAAAAATACATTTTTAAAAAAGATTTATTTTACTTATTTATGCATAGAAGAATTGGGGTATAGGCCAGGGGAGGGGGATTAGAGGATTCACCAGAGAGTGAGTGGGCAGCAGAACAAATGGATTTACTGAAATACACTGTTAAGGGGAGCAGTGGGCAAAACTGGAGAGGTCTGCTGAGCCATGTGGGCTAGTTCCCTGGCCGGGGATTGAATTCAGGCTGCAGTGGTGATAGTGCTGAGACTTAACCCCTATGCCACCAGGGAGGCTCCTCCAAAAATATTTTTAAGGAAAGTCATGAGTAACTTTTCACATAGTTTGCTTTCAGTAATCATCTTTATACTAGCCATTTTTATGTCTACTATAGGAAGATAAATCAGCAGAGTTCCATTCTGTATTGCTATGTAAATTTTAAGTTGAAAGCATTTAAGTTAATGGGGTTTTTCTATATGAATGAAATTACTTGAACAATTATTGAAATCAAAATCTCGTAGAGAGAGAGTGTAACACAAATTAACAGCCTGTTAATTTTGTAGCTTCCATCCTTTAACTTTTTTGGCCATCACCCTAGTGCAGCATTTATTCACATTCAGCTCTCTTATCTTCCCTCCAAAGAGCCAGTCTTACAGACCTTGTAACATTTTCTGCAGCCAGAAAATCTACTTCCCCATAACACACAGAGCTGTGTGTGTTCCCTAGGCTGCTGTGGACATAACCCTTTAAAAGTGAGCTTAGTTAAAGGAAATAAAACAATACAAAAACCAATAGAGGGAAAAATCAGTGCTGCCTGGCCTGGACCCAGTCATGTCTTTCTTTTATTTATTTATTTTTTTTAAAAATTTATTTATTTATTTATGCATACAAGCACTGGGGCACAGGCCAGAGGTGTGGGGTGGGGGGTGAGAGGATTCACCACAGAGAGCGGGGAGCAGAACAGGCAGATCAACAGAAGTACACTGCTGAGGGGAGCAGCTAGCACAGCAGGAGAGGTCTGCCACACCATGTGGGTCCCCCCCCTGGCCGGCAGCAGGGATCGAACTCGTGCTGCAGTGGCTGCGATTTGCGTTGCTTAACCCACTGCGCCACCAGGGGAGGCCCCATGTCTTTCTTTTAAAGTGACTGTTTCTGTGTTTGATATTTTACCTGTACTTTAGTCATCAGTGAGTCGTGGTAGGTGAGAATTTCATTTGGGCCTTGTCCCTTAGCAAGGAGTGTTAGAGATTCCTCTGCCAGGCTTCAAGGGAAGCCAAGAAGGGACAAGTTAGAGGTCAGTCAGTATTCATTTCACTTTCCTGAATGATCCACAAATTGTCTCGTGTTGTATATGGATGTCAAAGTTAGACACTTGAAGAGCTTGTGTGTGTGGATATGGAGATAAGACTTTGGATGTTCAAGAGCAGTTAGTCTGTGAAAAGGAGTGCAGCCATAATGCAAAGGTTTATGAAGATGCTTATACTCGTAAGATGATAGTGTTGACATTCATTTTTAATAAAACAAATTTTGAATTAAGTAAATCTGACCTCTACACGATTAAAAAATGATGATTAAAGAGCAATAGAATACAGAGTGGCTCAGAGAGTAGCAATTGCTTTGAATTATCATTTCTTTTGAAAGAATATTGCAACCAGGAATAGGATGCTCAGGAAGAAGAGCTTTGCCAACAAGGAGGAATCTGTGATCTAGACATTACATTGTTACGCTAAGGGTCAGCCTACTTAATCTGGGCCTAGTGCAAAATGAAAATGCAGTACCTCTCCTTCAAATTTAATATCAATTTCAAGATAGCAACTGTACTGTTAACCAAGTTGGGGGAGTAGGGCCTGAGCATCTACACAAATCTCCTGTCTGTGGGGCTGGTCTGACAACCCAACATTACTGAGCTCCTTCTTCAAGACTTTGTTCTCAGCGGTTCTTGACCAAATGAAGTGTCCTCAGACATAACGTTAGTGATTAAAATACCACTGAGCTTAGAGAGGGCTGTGGCAACACGATCCTGTAATTTGTTAGTGTACTAGATTACCTAGCCACACCACTGAAGGAAACGGCAATGTGTTGGGTGAGTCTGACTCTGAGTAGGACTTTCATAATTCTGAACAAACTCTCATTCCTTCCAACTGTCAGTCGTTAAACGTCAGGACCCCAAATTTGTAATCCTGAGCTTTTATGCAACCACCTGCCCTCATAGTACTTGAGATGGAGGAATAATGGCAAATGTGCCCATGTTATTTTCCATTATGCCCTCCCCCACAAAATCTTTCCTGACTACCCCTCCTGGAATTAAATCCTTGCCCTTCTTATTTCAGAAATTGTTTTGGGCAATTTCTGGACAGGTCTGGGCAGTTTCCACCAGTTCCTTCCCTTCTTCTATCTCACTCTGTAGGAATAGAGGGATGGGGAAAGATATTCATGAGTTAGAGAACACAGTCTTCACTCTTGCTCCAAACAGCACTCTACTCCTTATCTTACAGCCCAGTTATGTCCTTGAGTTTGTCCTCGACTTGTATTTATTCTCCTTGGGAACAACATAAGGGAATTGAACAACTTATATTTTCTCTTGAAACGTGAATAAAGAATAGGCATGGCCCACCTCTGCCAGAGACTCAGTTTTGCATTCCTGAGCCAGGTGAGCTTCATGTAGCTACTAAGCTAGTAATAATTTGAGAACACTGTGCATTAATAATCCTGAAAGCTGCAAAACGAGTTTTGTAGGAGTGTTTCCAAATTTGATTAGGGTTTTTACTCACTATAGTAATCATATTTCTTCCAAAAAGAATTAATTTCATTGTAATTTTTCTAACAAACATCTTTGAAAAGCACTGACTGTTACACTTATTGGTAAGTTCTCATAACAAGTCAGGGCATTCTACTGAATTTTAAACCAAGTTGTGACAATGAGCAAAGCAAACTTCCAAACATGCTGTAATTTTTGTCATCAAAAGCAATTAAAAAGAAGTTATGAAAAAGGCAATATTTAGCAACTTAAATTTTAACATCTATTAAACTGGAACAATCTTGTTTATTTTGGAAGGCAAGACTTAAATAAAATTTTGCTTAAGTTAGGAATTTAATAAGAAATTATATTATTTCTTCTACTACTACTACTACTGCTTTTAGTAGTACTTTAGATTTTAGAATCCATGACATCTTAAGATCCAATACTTTTTGAATGAATTAGAACTTAGTAATAGATTTTCATAGAACCTATACTATCATTTAATTGATACTTCCATTTAGAAATGCATACGACATATTGGGTATACATTAAATATCTAAAGTTTATTCAAATGACCAGTTTCATTAGTATGTACCTGTACCAAACAAAATTTTCAGTCAATCATGAGTAGAACAATAATACTGCTCTTCTTCATAAAATTTTGTGGATTTTAGCTAATATATTTTAACCCAAATGTGTTTTTAATTGTATTTTTTCATCTATAAACATGAAGCTTGAATATATTGTTTCTATTTTTATTGATTCAAGTATTAAACTTTAAAAAAATTTTCTTACATTGTTGTTCCTTTTTGTACAATATTTGATTTTCCCCTTAGGTGTAGTCCCCATAAATGTCCTACCACCACTTCATCTGTGAACCTTCACCTTTGTTCTTCCCTCCCCTGTTTTGACTTTTCTTATACCCTATGCCCTGCTATATGTCTCAGATCTACAGTTTGCTTGCAAGTTTTTCTCTTTTTTTGAACCTTTGTTCTGTTTCTCTATATATTCCTTTTATAAGTGAAACCATGTGAACTTTTTCTTTTTCCTTCTGACTTATTTCATTGAGCATAATTCCTTCTAGCTCCATCCATGTTGCTGTGAATAGTGTGAGTTTATCTATTTTGATTGCTGAGTAATATTCCTTTGTTTATATATACCACATCTTTTTTTTTTTAAGATTTATTTATTTATGCATACAAGAACTGGGGTACAGACCAGAGTCCAGGGAGGTGAGAGGATTCACCACAGACAGAGCGGGGAGCAGAACAGGCAGACGGACCGAAACACACTGCTGAGGGGAGCAGCGGGCGAGGCAGGAGAGGTCTGCCGTGCCATGTGGGTCCCCTCCCTGGCCGGAGAGGAATCGAACTCGTGCCGCAGTGGCTGCTGTTTGCTTCATAGCGCGTTGCTTAACCCACTGGGCCACCAGGGAGGCCCTATACCACATCTTCTTGATCCAGTTGTCGGTTTTTGGGCATTTGGGTTGTTTCCATATCTTACTTATTATAAACAGTGCTTCAGTAAACATAGGAATGCAGGTATCCTGTTGAATTAATGTTTTTATGTCCTTTGGGTAGATTCCTAGGAGTATAATCACTGGGTCATCTGGTAGATCCATTTTTGGTAATTTGAGGTTCCTGCACGCAGCTTTCCATATTGGTTGGACCATTTTGCATTCCCATCAGCAGTGTAAGATTAGAAGTTTCCTTTTTCTCCACATTCTTGCCAGCATTTGTTTTTGCCACTTCTTTTTTTTTTTTTTTTTATCTGTGCCATTCTCACTGGTGTGAGTTGGTATCTCATTGTGGCTTTGATTTGCATTTCCCTTATTATGAGTGATGTTAAGCATTTTTCCATTTATGTGTTAACCATCTACATTTCCTCCTTGCAGGTGTCTTTTTAGTTCTTCTGTCTATTTTTTGACTGGGTTGTTTGCTTTGTTTTTGTTCAGTTGTGTAAATTCTTTTTTTTTTTTAAAGATTTATTTTATTTATGCATACAAGTACTGGGGTACAGGCCAGAGGTGGGGGGTGGGGTGCTGAGGGGAGCAGCGGGCACAGCAGGAGAGGTCTGCCATGCCATGTGGGTCCCCTCCCTGGCCGGCAGCAGGGATCGACCTTGTGCTGCAGTGGCTGCGGTTTGCTTCATAGTGTGTTGCTTAACCCACTGCGCCACCAGGGAGGCCCCTAAATTCTTTATAGATCCTTGGTAATAGTGTCTTATAGGTTTTTTGGGGTACAAATATTTTCTCCTAGTTTGTGGGTTGTTTCTTCTTTTTGGTTTTTGTCTCTTTTGCTATACAGAATCTATTTAGTCTGATGTAGTCCCAGCTGTTTATCTTTTCCTTCCAAATGTGTTTTTTAAATAGCTTTATTGCATTATAATCAACATATAAGACATTGCAGATTTAAAGTATATGGTTTGATACATTTTATCATATTAAAAGCATCACCACTATCAAGATAGTGAACATACCCATGTCCAAAAAAGTTTTCTTGTGCCCATTATACTTCCCTCCTATGTCTCCTCAAGGCACCCTTCTCACCATCGCTAGGCAACCATTGGTCTACTTTCTATCACTACAGATTAATTAGTATTTTCTAATCTTTTTTTTTTCTTTTGTTCTGTTTTATTCATAATAGCTATCCTGAGTCATTCGTGCTGCATGTTTTTATCAAGAGTTCATCTCATTTTAATCATTGAGTAGTATTCTGTTGTCTGGCTATACCATTCATTCCTTCACCAGCAAATGTTTTCTCTTTCTCTAGTCTTCTCTTTTTTACGCTCAACTCAATCTCGAGTCAACCTTGTGTCCAGGGATGGTTCATGGTGTAACATTAGTTTTGTTGTCAGCACATCTAGATCCAAATCCCAGTCATATTTCTTTGAGTTGTGTAAATGTGGCCTTTGTGGTTTTCTTCTCAGAGTTGCAATTTCCCTATCTGAAAAATGAGCATAGCAAATGTATTTAGAGCAGTAAAGGTTAACTATATAAAAGACATAGAACAAAACTTGACACACAGCACATGCTATTTGGGGGTGGTGATTGTTGTTGCTATGTTATTATTACTGTTATTAAATCTTATGACATGTTTGGTAGAACTCCTAGCCAGCAATAAACCCTCAATAAATGTTGGCCATTTAATTCATTTACTAATATTACTATATCACCAAACACCTATTCATTTTCTTCATTCCTTGATCCTCTATATTCCAGCTTCTTCTCTCTCCTTGTTACTAATAGATCCAGAGTTACCTGACCAGGCAGAATAGAGGAAGATAGTGATTCTCCAAGTCTGATGTAGGACCAGCAAAACTAGCACTAACCTGGGATCTAGTTAGAAATGTGCAAATTCCCAAGCCACACCTAGATGTCTGGCTGAGAAACTGACATTAATCTGTGTGTTAATGAGCCTTTCTGGGGATTCTGCTAAAGCTAAGGAACTTGTGCTGTAAGGTAACTACCAGACGTGGGCAGGAGTGAATGCAAGCTCAGTTCACATGAGCTTTCCTTTTAGCAAATGCACACTGTTGACTAATTGAGCTTATTATCAACTAAAACCCCAAAGTCTTTTTCACACATGTTGCTACTAATCTGTATATTTCCCATCTAGTACTTGTGCAGGTTTCTTTTAGGACTGAAGTATAAGTCCTTACATTTATCCCTATTAAACTTACTCTTGTTAGATTTGGCCTATCACTCCAGTCATGTTTGGGGAAATTTTAGTTCAACTGGAATGAACCATGACAAAAAAGCAGGGCCTAGAGAGATGGTGCAAGAACCCGTCCTTCTGTCTATCTGTCCAACACTGGCTGATGTGATTCTAGCTTGTTGGCCTCTCATTAAAAGCACTTGAGACCCAGGGACAGGGGCTAATTTGATTTCAGTTTAATTCCACTAACATTTATTGGGCACCTATCAAGTTCCTAGCTCTGAGTAAGGACAGGAGAAATACAAAATAGCCCTCCCTCTCTTTACTGTCAGATATAAGTAGTGATGAAAGGGTTTCTGTTTCTTAGCTGATACATGAAGACTGATGTATAAACACTTGCAAATCTCTGAAGGAAGAAAACTGATATTTTCTGAGTGCCAGATATGTTGCTACATATGCTCTGTTTATACTTTTGTATTTAATTTGCAAGCCATTTCAATAATATAGGAATGATATATTAAACCCCATTTACAGCTGAGGAAACAGAATCAGAGGTGAATACATTTTCTCAAGGTCACACTGGTAGTTAGCAGTAGAACTAGAGGAAATCCAAGAACTAAATGGGTTTTACAAGCATGCTGTATATAGGCTTTCTCCCTGAGATCAAGAAAATTAATTTCTTTAAATATCACACTGCCAGCAGTTCAAACATAAAGTTTTGATGGTCTCGTCTGATTTATAATGAGTAAACTTACAATCCCAAAGCATTAAAATATCAATAAATGAGTGAATCTTACATACACTGATAAATGCATATAACTATTCTCACAGTTCTAAATAAAAAAACCCAAACAAACAAAACCAAAACTTATTTTGGGGCTTAATTTCACTTGCCTTTTTTAAAATTTTAGCCACATATTTTAATCAATATCTATCCAATATTAATATCATAATTATAAGTTGTTACCTCTACAACCAAATCTTTGGATAAGATATAATTTCCTCCTCCAGGGGGCAAAACTAGCTAATAACTAGTTTAATAACTAGCTAATAACTACTACCTATTTAGTAGGTAACACCTAATATATTTTATGATATAAAACACACTTTTAAATGAAGTAGATAGTAGTGTAATGAAACATGCATTGGACTTGGAGTCTAAAGATTACAATTTGGTTCCACTTAGAAAATTTGATTCCATTGGGCAAAAAAATTAACTTTTATGAATCTCAGTTTTGAGATCTCTAAAATGGGCACAATGATGTTTACAGCACTGTGAAATTAACTGAAAGAATATCTATGAACGAAGGTGCCCTGTATTATATTAAGTGTTTTATAAATATAAGGTGTTATTGTATTTTTAATACCTGTTTCACAAGTTGCCATTAAGAGAGAAATGTGAAATATTTTGGACATTTCTGCCACCTACACATCTACTTAATTGATAGCATAGAATTCTGTTTTTGAGCTTCTCTAAAAATGCCTCTCCTTTCAAAATTTCTTTTTAACAGTAGAACTTCCAGAAGAATTATATAAGAACAGTGTGGTAGAACGGATATTAAAATAATAGATTTGACTTGTTAACTTGCATTTCAAAGATAGATTCTCTTTAGCAGTACTAACTTTGTCTTACAACTGTAACATCATTCTAAAAGGACACTCACCAGGTGCATGCTGCTTAAAGGCATGTGCCATGGTCACACAAAGTGAGTTAAACTGATAATTTCAATGCTTTAGGGCTTTGTAATGTAACACAGACTGACCATACCTGGAGAGAAAAATATACAGATATGCAAGAAAATGTCTAGATTTGAATCCCTGCTCTTTCGATCCCTTATTGTGTGACTCTAGACAAATGATGTCTTTTAAAATTTAATTTTCTTTTCTTTAAAATGGGGCTAGCGATTGTACCTTCCTGATGGGGGTATTGTGAAAAAGAAATGCTGTATTACTGGTAGAATCCTTGTTGCAATATCAGTATTTAAAGCATAGTTGATATTAGCTATTATTTGAGCTAAGTACTCTATACTTTACTATCAAACTCGTAAACCTTTCACCTCTCCCTTCTGGTCTCCATATCCTGTAAATAATGAGCTTTCTCTGGTCCTACTGAGTAATGTATGTAGCCTGGAAATCATTGTCAGTCACCCACACTGCTTCATTAACTCCCTGGAATTAGAGTCTTAAAGCAGGAACCCCAGACTTTGGAAGTCATTTAGACCAGTGACCTTATTTTGCAAATGAGGGAATCGAGGCCCAAAGAGGTTGTGTCCTACCCAAGCTATTGCCGGGTAGTGACAAAGATGGATAAAAATCTGGACTGTGCACTCCAAGTGCCCACTTTTCCTCCTCCACGCTCTCTCCCAGACTCCTAGTCACCTTGATCTCCGCTTACAGTTGCCCTGCCAATAGGAGCTTGCTGATGTGGCCTGCGGCCAATTTAGGCTGTCCAGCTTCAACTAAATCTTCATGGTTAATCTTGTTATTCATCTTCATTTTTTTTCCTTCGAATATAAGTTTCACAATGTATTTAATAAGGGGAAAAACCAAAACTCTGACTTTGTGAATTTTTCTAAATAAAACCTTAGTTGTGGCAATGAATGACACCAATGCAAGCTTCCCTGGTTGTGGTAGGGATTGGGTTGTGGACCCACAGGCTGATAAGTTCAGTTCAGAACATTCTCTCCCATCCCTTCTAAATTAGTCCCTGAAGGAGTTCCACCCAACTCTTAGGGCATCTCTTAGCAACACAATTTAAAAGTTACTGCCTGACACATATACTTAGCAATGGTTATTCCTGAGGATTCTCAAATATCAGGAGAGGCTTAGGCCACTTCCACAGGGAAAATACAGAAATGTTGAATAGGAGTGCACAAACTAAGATATATTTAAAAATTTTTACACTTAACAAATGTACACTTTTGTTACAGAGGCATCTCCATAAAAGGGGGAGTTACCATGTTCCCTGCCTCCACTGCCATGCAGCCACCTTATACTAGTTACTGGGAACTGGAGCTCTGCGACCTGGTGAAGCTTGTAACATGAAAGACAGGTGGGCTCAGAGAGAAGAAAAAAGGAGAAGAAATAAGTTCTTATTCCTGCGGCCTGACTTGTGCACTGGTACTGCTGAGGAGGAGACATGGTAGGAAACACATGGAGACCCTTGAAAGAGAACGTGGGTGAGAGGCAGGTAGGAGGGCTAACAATGGCAGCCGTTATCTTGATATAGTTTTTGTCTTTGTTTCAGCTTTCTGAGACCTGCTTCAGAACCTGTTTCTTATGATGCCTAAGGTACCTTAGATGTAACATTTACCCATGAGAGGATGGGTAATTTTGGGTATTTTATTGGGGCACTAATATCCTTTCTTATTTTCTGTCTTTCTGTGCGTATTAATTCTATTAAATCCTCTCACACTAAGATTACGCTTCCTTTGTCTTTACGTGGTGGTGTCAGGACCCCATTTTATAGCATGCAATATTGGGGTCCCTGGTACTCCTCAGTTGCACACTAACACTTTTAACTCAGATACAAAACTGATGACAGCATGTGTGGCCTCATTTTAACAAACCTCAGAAGTTTAACATGGGGCATTTCACTCTTACCCCCATCTTTCCTTAATTTTTTTCAATGTGGCCTATTTTTCAAGCCTTTAGTTACACCCCTACACTGTCACTCAGCCATTATATATCCATTATGTGTTCAGTACCACACTAGATATTTGGACCACAAAGACAAAAAAGACACAATCTTTGCCCTTCAGGCCATAAATGACAGACTAATAAGGGAGATAGCCCCAAAGATGGCCCCTATGGTACCATACCTTTTGGTATTCATGCCTTTGAGTAGTGCTTAGTCTGTGTCTTATGATGATAGCAGTGGAAGGGACACACAGTAGGACTGGTATTTAAGAGGATCTGCCACTTGTGATTCCTTCCTTTTGGAATCCCCTTCTTTGGAACCTTGAGCTGCTGTGTAAGAAGGTGGGTTATCTTAGTGAACACCTATATGGAAAGAACTTCTAGAAAGTAGTATAGTGTTCCTAGCACCCCATCTTGAAACTAAGCTTCCTTGTGAGTGAACCAACTTGGAAACACCAGCTTAGTTGAGTTTTGCAATTGACTGCAGCCCCAACTAACATCACATGGAACGGAAGAACTACATAGGTGATCCCAGTTAGCCCACTGAACTTGAGATAAATTAAATATTGTTTAAAATGTTATATTTTGGAGTGTTCTATTGCATAGAATAGATAACTGAAACAGATGGGTAAAAAAAATAATTATGATGCATATGGTAAGTGTTATCACTGAAGTATGTACAAACTGCAAGTGTAGCATCGAGGAAGTACTGATTATACAGCATTTGCCTCGGGACTAGGTATGTCCAAGGATTCACAGAGGGATTGGTGTTAAGGAGCTGGGTCTCAAGGAATGGGTAGGATTTTGTGTGATAAAGAAATATTATGTATAGGGGCCTCCCTGGCGGCGCAGTGGGTTAAGCAACGCACTATGAAGCAAACCGCCACTGCAGCACAAGTTTGATCCCTGCTGCCGGCCAGGGAGGGGACCCACATGGCATAGCAGACCTCTCCTGCTGTGCCCACTGCTCCCCTCAGCAGTGTACTTCCCTTGATCTGCCTGTTCTGCTCCCTGCTCTCTGTGGTGAAGCCTCTCACCTCCCCATACCTCTGGCCTGTACCCCAGTGCTTGTATGCATAAATAAATAAATCTTTTTTTAAAAAAGAAATATTATGTATAAATATAAAGAAACCTAAAAGAGGGACCTTCCTGGTGGTACAAGGGGTTAAGGCACAGCACTATGAAGCATCCATAGCCACTGCAGTTCCAGCTGGATCCCCAGCCAGGAAGGTGACCCAGATGGCACAGCAGGCCTCTCTTGCCTTACCTGCTGCTCCCCTCAGCAGTGTATTTCAGTTGATCTGCCTGTTCTGTTCCTCACTCTGTCTCTGGTGGATTCTCTCACCCCTCCATCTCTGGTCTGTACCTCAGTTCTTGTATGCATAAATAAACTTAAAAAAAAAGAAATCTGAAAAAAAGTAACTAAGTCTTAGCTATTGTATTAGTTTGCTGGGGCCATAACAAAATACTATAGATTGGGTGTGTTAAACAACCGGAATTTATTTACTCACAATTCTGGAAGTTAGAAGTCCAAGATCAGATATCAGCAGGGCTGCTTTCTTCTGTGGCATCTCTCTATGGCTTGTAGATGTTCATCTTCTCCTTGTATCACACATGGTCTTCCCTTTGTATATGTTAGTGTCCAAAATTCTTCTGTAAAGACACCAGATTATTGGACTAGGGTCTACTCTAATAACCTCGTTTAAATTAATTGCCTTTTTATTGACCACATCTCCAAATGCAGTCATATCCTGTGATACTGGGGTATTAGGGCTTCAACATAAGAATTTTGGAGGGACATAATCTCATTCCATCACATCTATATTGTTGCATTATTGACATCCTTACCTGTTAGTCACATGTAAATTTTAGCATACTGCAAGCAAAAAGATAGCCAGGACTATCATGTTTTACTGCCATCCAAATAATTTTGCTTTGAATGACAAGTCTATGTCATAAGACTCTGTGGCCAAGAATGGATAAAAAATTATGAACTTAATTTATTGATATTGCTTATGAAGTTTATGATTCATAATTGCACATACATGAGTTTACTTTTGAAGCAATAGACATACCTGAAGTTAAGATGAAAAACAAAATAAAACAAAACATAAAGTTTTCAAGATTTAGTTGAAAGAGACTGGAATTTGGAGGGTGACCTTGCATAAATCATTACTTTTCTGAACTTTTGTCTCGTGATCTGTGAAAGGGGATATTAGCCACTTTATTACTGAAGGATGAGAAAAGAAATGTGAAAGTCTTTCTCAAATTGTAAAGCACCATTCAAATACTATTCATTATTATTATGATAGATCAAGGAGAAGCTTGGAGCGGCTCTAGAATTGTATCATTCCCCTCAAAATAAGACAGAGAAACTCAATAATGTGATCCAATAAAAATCTAGTTGTCTTCTGTTGCTCGGCTTTATTAAAATCTCCCTGTTGCAGGTGTAAATGTGTTCTGAATGAGTTACATAAACAAACTTTAATCTTGAACAATTCCTATGATTATTAGGTGATAATTCAATGTTCAGGAAGTGCTTTCTGCATATGCTTACAATATGCATAGCATTTTGGGACTGTTCTCAAAGCAGTCACAATTTTTATTGTAAAAGTTCAGAAATCTCCTGCCATCTGTGATAACATGGATGAACGGAGCCATTATGCTAAGTGAAACAATTTAGCTACAGAAGGACAAATATTTTTTGATTCTACTTATAGGAGATAATTCAAACAGTCAAGTTCATAGAAAGAGTTTTTGTGGTTATCAGGAAAAAGAAGGAGGTAGAATCAGGAGTTGCTGTTCAATGGGTATAAACTTTCAGTCGTGCAAGATGAGTGAGTTCTAGAGGTCTGCTGTGCAGCATATTATTATAGTTAATGATACTTGAATGTTCACTTAAAAATTTATCGAGGGTATATTTCTTATTATCTGTTCTTACCACACCAAAAAAGAAAGGTCACAACTCAAAACTGGAGAGGGATAACTAGACATTTTCCTAAGGCACTGACATTGAAAGGGCCCCTATCTTTTAAAAAATAGTGCCTATTTAAAGGTTGTGCAAGATTTTAAGGTACTTTCTATAGGCCTCCTCTGAATCTTTAGTCAGAGATTGGCACATTGGCCTTGGCCCTGGATCAGCCCTCCTGGCAGTCTGCTGAGATGATGGAGTAGGAGGCCAAAGATCAAGATCGAGGCACCTAATAGCGCCTTTGAGATGTGTCCCCTATTTCTTTTCTTCTCCCACACTATTGATTTGAGGATATTGTTCTCTTTGTACTTGGGTCAAAATTGCTGCTATTGGCTCCAATTCCAATAACTATGAAATCAATGCCTACCTGATCATAGCTCTTCCATTGTCCACTGTGTGTCCAATTACTGTTAAAGGCAATAAACACAGCAGGAAGCTTGAATATCCACCCATATATAACATAGTAAATAAACACCTTACACTTTTACAGTTCTTTTGCCAGTCCATCTACCCATCACAACCCACTATCTTCTCACCTTTCTTTCTTGCATATGCCTGTATTCAGTACGTCCTCAAAGCTTTGTGCCAATGTCTCAATATAATGTTGATGAGGAAAAAAGTTGATGTCTGATGGGGGCCACTGTTTGTGGAGCTGGCACCATCTCTCCAGTTCTACAGAGGTTTGCTCTGTCTCCTTCCACATCCAAGGGTGTGCACTTTAGTTTCACTGCCTGTCTACACGATCCCCCCATGAGTGAGGGTGGGTGTGTGCCAACGCTCTGGGAAGGATGGGGAACTTATCCAAGGGTGTTTCCTGCCTTGCTCTCTGAGCTGCGGGCTCGGGCTCCAGCCACCTGTGACCCTGAGCAGGAATGTAGGATTGGAAAAGAAATGAATGAATACAATGTATTGCTTTATATCAGAAGTGTTTTGGGCCCTCACTTAGAATTTTGGTGATGTTTTTGTGTTCAGGAATATGCTGTAAGAACACAATTCTTGTTTATTTATATTAGCCTATGGCAAAACTGGTTTCATTTTATTTCATCTGGCTTAATTCCAAGAATCTATTGAGAACATCAAGTGAGGACTCAGTGTACTGAGTAGACCTAGCATAACCTGCCACTTAGTAACTATCTCAGTGGGCAGGATAGTAAATAGGATTGCTAAGGCCTCTATGATTTCAAATGAATCCTGTTAAAACAAAGCAGGACCTACTGGAAATTATTGCTAAATTTGCTGTTTCACTTCACCAAACTGTGGTGCCTCCCTCTTCCCAGAGCCGTGGAGAATGTATAAGGTGGCTAAGCAGTGCCTGAAAGATGGGAAGGTAATGTTGTGTAGAGCCTGGTTTTGATATTGCATAATTGATTTTTTCTTTTAAGGGTTGAGAGCTAACAGAAAGAGCCAGAAGTTCAGCCTAGGAGGCAAGGCAGACAATAGCTCCTCTGTGTCTCAGACTAACTAGCTGGGAGGTGAGGCAAAATGACACAAAGTTTGAGAGAATGACTTCTTTAATCAATGTCAAGGTTCATTAAGTTGCAACTAGTCTATAAAATAGCTGGGATGTTCTTCGGGATTAAGGGCTGGTATTTCTGCCCTTGCCATTTAGGAGATAAGGAAATGAAGAGTCCTTTGACAGAGATGAGGTGGTTGGAGTGGTGATGGCAGCTCATCCTCACGACCTTTGGTGAGCAGGAAAAACCGCTGGACAGCTGATATTTTCATCAGCTATGTCTTTGCCCAGCTGTGCAGATGGGCACTAAAATGATATAATAAATCACCAGTATTCCAATGCACCTAGCAGACTCTAACAGTCAAATTGCTTAAAACTTTAGCATCACAGGATCATCGAGTATTTTAGTCACAATGGTGCTAGTTCGTTTTTTAATATAATACTTTTAATTAATATACTATTGTTGTAAAGGAAGGGAATTTTCATTTTAATTAATTAATTAATTAATTTTTAAATTTACATATATTTGACATCAATTGTAATCCCCATGTATTCCCCATCACCATCTCACCAGTTCCCACCATCATCTCAGTCCCCCGTGCTCCCGTCTGCCCTCAACCTTTCCCTTCTTCCCTCCCCACCAAGTGTCCCCAATTTGTCCTTGTCTTTTCATTAAGGAAGAGAATTTTTAGAGAAGGAGAGCTAACTCTTGTGCTAAACTCCATGTTATACCTCTGATTTTTTTTTTTTTTCTTTGCTGAAAATCTTGCCTGACTTCTTAGGAAACAAACTAATCTATGAATGAGAATTGTTGCTATTTAGCCTTAGTATCTCTTGTAGGATAAAACTGAAATTGAGCTTTTAAAATATAAAAGTTTTTATTTCTCAGCAATTGTAAAGATTTTAACTTCATCATTATTCAAGTGGTCTTCTATCATTCATGATGACTCAATAGCAATGTGTCTACAAATTATTCAGGCCCTTTTCATGACTCATGCCGTGTATTATGGCAAAATAAATTTTTCTTCTCTCCTGAGGGGAAAAAAAGGCCCATTTTTCTTATGAAAAAGGTTAGACATTTGGAAACTTTTAAGAAAGAAATTTTGCTAATAATATAAATGGTTATTAACATTTTAAAAGTGAATTAAAAGCTTGTCACTAAGATACAACTAAAGTCCTAGAAACCAAAGTCCTCTATTGGGTAGAACGAGCGCTGATTTTATAAAGACTTTACAGAGAATCTTTCAGAAATTCTGGCTTGGAGGTGCAGCTACCCAAGTGAAGAAAGGCTCCTCTGTGGTAGATGTAGGGTTAGAAGAGTTTGACTGGATTTGTCTCGAGAGCTGTTGTCACGGAGTGAATCTCACACTCTGAAGCCTTCTCTACCCACCTTACCAACTTTCTTTTCCTTTCTTTTTTTTTTTTTTTAAAGATTTATTTATTTATGCATACAAGCACTGGGGTACAGGCCAGAGGTATGGGGAGGTGAGAGGCTTCACCACAGAGA
>JAGFMF010011942.1:5589867-5633394 GCA_019455555.1 Galemys pyrenaicus | reverse complement strand
CCCCTCCCTGGCCGGCAGCAGGGATCGAACTCGTGCTGTAGTGGCTGCGGTTTGCTTCATAGTGCGTTGCTTAACCCACTGCGCCACCAGGGAGGCCCTCTTTTCCTTTCTTCTGACCATTTCCCAAGAATGCCAAGGACATACTTAGTGCAGAGGATGGGTTGATGGGCAGGGCCATTCTTATTCTCAGTGCTGGGCATAAAGAGATCTGGAATGATTGATCAGGTCAGGACAACCATTGCTTCTGCCTAATGTCTACTGTCACTGTGAAAACTGCTCAGAGTTCAGCAGGTGCCTGTCTGCTCTGTGTGAAACCCTTGCTGGTCTGGATACCTGTCAGTCTCACAGTGGGGATTTGAGCATGGGCTTAGCTATTCTGGCTCTCTTAGTTTGCACTCAGATAATCTGCTGTTGTTAGTCATAGCAAGAGCTTCTCTGTGTCCCCGTGTTATCCTCCTTAGCCTTCGGTACACACTCTGAGACCGCTCCACACATGTTTGACCTGACTTTCCTTGAGGTTATTTCAGGGGCCTTCCTGAAAGTTTCAGTTCCTGAGCTGTGGCCAGGACTGCCCTGTCCGCCCTTCCAAATCTTTTTAACTGAGCCTCAAAAGCAGGGCCAGTGAGTTGGGCCATTTGTTTGTAAAAGGTCTGAGCTTCTTTCGTAAATTGATCCATCACCTTCTTAGAACAAGTTCTCTTTATGATGTAATGAGGCAATTTATGTTAAAAACACTTTCAAAAATGACTGTCACATTCTACTCTTAAAACTATGTATTCCTAGTTATTTGCATATGTAAGAATTCCCTTTGAAATAGTTCTTGTAGAAACAGAAATTTTTGCAGGTTATTTGTAGTCTCTACATCGAAACATAAGAGTGAGTGGTATAATTATCCTTTGCCCTCACCAAGGGGCATCTCATTTATGCTCAGTCAATCATAGTAGATTCTGAATATACATAGAATTGTTGTCCCAGTAAGTGGCACAACCTTCACCATGTGGCTTAAGTTAAAGACGTCTTAGATTTGTTTTGCATCAACATCCAAATCCAAGTCTTATTGCTCAAATAAGACATACCTCCAAAATACAACTAAATACAGCACCAAATATTTCAATATATCATCAATATATACTACCAAAACATAGCTTCAATTTCTCCATCTCAATTGCTACTCCCAGTGCAAACTATACCATCTCTCACTTGGACAACAGAAATGGCTTCTCTACTAGCTGCTGCTGCTGCTGTTCATGTAATGCTCACTAGGTTTTCTTGTTATTGTAAGAGATAAAAACATGGGCTTCCCTGGTGGTGCAGTGGGTTGGGCAATGCACTGTGAAGCAAACCGCAGCCACTGCAGCACGAGTTCGATCCCTGCTGCCGGCCAGGGAGGGGACCCACATAGCGCAGCAGACCTCTTCTATCTCGCCTGTTGCTCCCCTCAGCAGTGTGTTTCAGCCAGTCTGCCTGTTCTGCTCCCCACTCTGTCTGGTGAATCCTCTCACCTCCCTGGACTCTGGCCTGTACCCCAACTCTTTTATGCATAAATAAATAAATCTTAAAAAAAAAAAAAGAGATAAAAACATATGTCATGTCACTCCCCAACTTAAAATCTATCAAAGGCTTCTCCTGGCTTTTCTCTAGCAAAATGAAATGTCCTTTCCCAATTCTGGGCCTTTGTTCCCTTTCCTTGCCATTGCTGCACGTTGGAGACTCATTCTCATATTATTGTCCCAGAGAAGTCTTCCTGTTTCTTAGGTTGTGGCCTGTGACTACTCTCTTATCCTTTTTTATTTCCTTCATGGAATTGTCATTTTAGTGGGTTTCAAGAAGAAGCAAAGGTAAATGTTGGTCAGCCTATATTTCCCTCACTATTATTATACTCTTTTTTTTTTTTTTTTAAAAATCATCTGTGCTTTGTACAGTGTTAAAACTTACATTTTTAGAATATGAAATCATAAGGAATTCTTAGAGTATTTATTAAATATTCATCTAGAATATAATTTTTAATACTTATCATATTAATGGGTCATAATTTAGGTAACCAGACTCTATTGTTAAAAATTTAGGTTATTCTTAGTCTTTTGTAAAAGAATTAGAGAAGACCAGGGTAATTATTAAGGTCCTTAAAAAAAGGGAGGTGGCCTTTAGAAATTAAGATTAGTGTCTGAAAGGAGAAATGATGAACAATGAAAGGAAAAACTAAAATGTATTCACAAAATCAGAGAGAACTAGAATTTAAGTTGTGCTTGAAGTTCAAAAAACTAAATTTAGGAATTTATAAAATATTACTAAGTTTATTATATTGAGGTCTTTTACTTAAGCAATGTGTTAGATAGAAAGAGAGTTCTGGAATAAAAGAAATTGACTGGGTTTTGGAGATGTTGAATTTGAGATATTTGTGGAATATCCAAGGGGAGCAATCTAGTAAGTAGTTGAATGTAATGGTGTGTGACTTTGGAGGAAGTGCTTGCTGGTTTGGAGTAAAAGATTGGGGAGTCAGCAGCATGATTGCATGGGACTTTGAGACCAATAGAACCAGATGTGAAAGTCCAGAGAGAGCATGAAAAGTGAGAAGAAGAGAGGTTCCAGGACAAAAATGGTGAAGAACAGAAACCTTTTCAGAATGGATAGAGGGAGATGGGCCTTAAAGGAGATAGCGAACAAGAGGCTAGAGAGGAGCAAATTGAGGAAAGAAAGTATAATGAGATTTTCTAGCATTGACTTGCCTAACCTTGTTTGACTGGTTGTATAACTGGTGACCTTTCCTCCTCTTCATTCATTGTTTATCTCTACCCAAACGGCGTTCATATAGAGAACAGTTTTTCCAGACAGAGCATATTCTTCCTCAAAAGAAGATACACATGTTACTGTATTCCCCAAGTAGAATATTCAATAAAGTCTTCCAGCTCATTGAATGAGTAGGTGGAGAGCTCTAGGGTTTGATTTGATGCATTCAGGGAAAGCTGCTTCTGTGTCCTAAAATAGTTCTCTGGCTGACCTGTATCAATGCCTGATACAGTGTGTACTCAGTCAACCCTTATGAGTAAATGGGTCCATGAATATTGAATGACTAAGTATCTTATTAAAATGCAAATACTCTGATAAGGATGAAAAATAAATTGTCAGCTCCTACTTAACAAGTTGTTAGGCTAGGGATTTTTTAATCAGAATTCTTTTCATTGTCATTAGTCTCTGTACAATGAACTCACAGGGCTAGTTCTTGTGGTAGGTTTATAGGTCTAGAGTGGAGACCTAGCAGGGAGGATATCTCTGAATACATTACTTCAGTTTTATGACTATCTATACAAACCATCTGTTTTCGTTTCTTAGGCTGCCACAACAAATTACCACAAACCAGGTGGTAAGAGAATAATAGAAATATATTGTCTCGCAGTTCTGGAGACTAGAAGTCTGAAATCAAGGTATTGGCAAGCCATGCTCTCTCTGAAAGCTTTAGGGGAGAATTTCCCTCGTGTCTTCATTTCCTTGCCTCTTTCTAAGTCTTGGTGGTTTCAGAATCCTTGGTTTCCTTGTCTTATAAATGGGACATCCCAATCTCTACCCTCGTTTTCAGATGGCATTCTTCCTTTTGTGTGTGTGTGTCTCTGTTTTCTTTCCTTATAAGGACACCAGTCATTGGATTAATGCACACCCTAATTAAGTATGACCTCATTTTTAAAAATATTTATTTATTTATGTATACAAGAGCTGGAGTACAGACCAGATTGGCAGGAGGTAGGAGGATTCACCAAAGACAGATTGGGGAGCAGAACAGGTGGATCCACTGAAGTACACTGCTGAGGGGAGTAGCAGGCAAGGCAAGAGAGGTCTGCTGCGCCATGTGGGTCCACTCCCTGGCTGGGGATTGAACTCCCGCTGCTGTGCTGTGGATACTCCACAGTGTGGTGCTCAACCTGCTGCGCCACCAGGGAGGCCCAAGTATGACCTCATTTTAATGTAACTAATTATATCTGCAAATACCCTTTTCCAAATAAGACTGCATTCTGAAGTTTAGGTGGGTATGAATTTCTATTCAACCAGCACACTAATATTATTGCTAAATATTCAGCTAACCTCTAGGGAAAATCTGGTTGTGGAGACAAGTAATCACCACATACTTTGGGGTACTAGTGTGCATACCTCTGTGTGTGTGTATGTGTGTGTGTGTATTTCCAGTGGGTAGCATAAAGGCATTTGACACCTACTGAGCATGAGAAATAAGAAGGGGACATTATTTCACTCCTAAATATATTGGAAGGACACATTATAATGGCCAGGCTTTGGGTAAGAGACAGGAAAGAATGGTAGGTAAGAGGCATGATGCTTATCCACAGGGAACATACAATCTAGTAGGACAAGATAAGCAATAAAGAGGCATAGAATAATTACACTTGGAAATTTAAAACTGAGAAAGTGTTATGAAATTTACAGAGTGCTTTGTAATAGAGAATAACCAAGAGGAACTTTTCTAGCAAGGATGGTCAGGAAGGGACATTTTTGCTATAACTTGAGGAATGAGAATGATTCATCATGGGAAGAGCCAAGGACAGATATTTTACTTTGTTCATTAGTTTTTCAGAGCTGCCTTTGAGTAGAAAGCTGGAAAGGCAGCAGTCAAAGTCTTTTCTATCTGGTCTACATCTGAATGTTTACTCGTACTTCTAGACAGAAGCCTGCATGTTTCTTCCTCACAGTTGCCCTATGCCTTTCCTCACAACACACACAGACACACACAAATAAAACTGCACACACCGCACTAACATTTTCTGAGAGTAATATTTTGACACTTCTATAAATTTCAACATGTATTGCCCAAAAAAGGGACATTTACCTATATAACTTCACACATAATTGGACAATTTCACAGTAATACAATACTATTATCTAATATATGCATCATAACTTAAATTTCCCAAGTTGTCTCAATAAAATGTCCTTTATAACTGTTTTCTTTGTTTTAGATCTAAAAGGATTGCTTTAATGTCTTTTTTTCATCTACAAGTTTCCCCAAACTTTTTTGTCCTTTATGACATTGACATTTTTAAAGAAACCAAGTCTTGTTTTGCAGAATGTACAATAGAGGTCCCAACATATATGGAATTTGTAGCATAGTTTTTGATGTTTGGTAAATGCTCACTTGGAAGTTTACAACTGATTGAAATTGCTAGTAACTCTATATCCCTGCAGTTCAAAGGATCTCAGCCCAGTTCTGTGGGGTATGGAAGATATTTTAATAAAAGGAATGTGACACTGCATTGTCAAAATCATTGTGAAAATAGCTTTCTTTGCTGCGGGATTTTTTAAGAGCCCATATACACTTAAAGATACTGTGAATATTGAAGGTAGTTATTAACTACACAGCTTCCCAAACTGAATGGAATATAGAATACTCTGAGGACTATATTTATTTAACAAATTATTTAAAAGTTATGGGTTTAGGGCCTCCCTGGTGGCGCAGTGGGTTAAGCAACGCACTATGAAGCAAACCGCAGCCACTGCAGCACGAGTTCAATCCCTGCTGCCGGCCAGGGAGGGGACCCACATGGCGCAGCAGACCTCTCCTGCCTCGCCTGCTGTTCCCCTCAGCAGTGTGTTTCAGTCCATCTGCCTGTTCTGCCCCCTGCTCTCTCTGGTGGATTCTCTCACCTCCCAGCACCTCTGACCTGTACCCCAGTGCTTGTATGCATAAATAAATCTTTAAAAAAATAAAAGTTATGGGTTTAAAGCAACAAGCACCATTCATTATCTTACACCATTCTGAGAATCAGGAATCCAGAAGTGGCTTAGCTGTGTGGCTCTAAGTCAGAATCTCTTTTCAGGTTGTCAAAATGTTGCCTGGCACTTGCTATAGCATATGAAAGTTTGGCCAGGCCTGAAAGATATATTTTCAAGGCACATCGCATGGCTGTTGGCAGAAGTCCTTAGTTCTTCACCATGTGGACCCCTCCATGGGGCTGCTTGAATATCTTCCTAACATGAAAATTGGCTTCCCCAAACTGAAAGTCATAAAGTCTTCTATGACGTAGACTCAGAAGTCATACACCACGACATCTACATGTCCACCCTGCACTCAAGAGAAGGTGAACTGGGTTCCAACATTTTGTAGACTTCAGTTTTTGCAGGAATTAATGTCAAAGTATCTGTGGGCATATTTTCAAATCATTATAAGGACCATGCAAGAGGGTTAGAATTCCTGATAGTGCACCTTGGAACACAATACTTACAGTATTAAAGGAGCTCAGGTTGAGAAAAGTTTGAAGAGGCCATTCTGAAGTCTGTTTTATTAATGCTGTCAATTTGGACTTGTCTCTTAACTTTTTTTTTTTTTTAAAGATTTATTTATTTATGCATACAAGCACTGGGGTACAGGCCAGAGGTGTGGGGGGTGAGAGAATTCACCACAGACAGAGAGGGGAGCAGAACAGGCAGATCAACGGAAGTACACTGCTGAGGGGAGCAGCGGGCACAGCAGGAGAGGTCTGCTGCGCCATGTGGGTCTCCTCCCTGGCCAGCAGCAGGGATCGAACTCATGCTGCAGTGGCTGTAGTCTGCTTCATAGTGCGTTGCTTAACCCACTGCGCCACCAGGGAGGCCCTCTCTTAACTTTTTGAGCTTACATTTTTAGTAAGTAAAATGAAGATGATATCACTATCTATCTTTGTAATATCTTTGGGTCATTGTAAAAATAAAATAAATCAATGTACATATAAATGCTTAAATAATTGTAATGTACGTCACAGATATTCACTCTTACTAAAATAATTGGTCAACATATGCTCTGTTAAACTGCTGAATGCTAGATCTCTGACTTTCCACATTATTCAAAAGAGCTTCCCTTCCTATGGTCCCAGAAAGTGTCGCACGTGTAGACATGCTAAAAAAATTCTTGATGAGACTTATAACCACACAAAAATTTTAATATGACATTTGTCTTCTTAGGTAATTGCCTTTTGGCTAGACATATAGAAATTTGTTTCTGCAGGGTATTGAGGTACCTGCAAACTAAGTTGCATTGTTACTGCTTTTAACGATCTTTATGTATTTTTATAATTTCCCTAAACCATAAAGAGGCTGCTTTTCACTATGTCTCAGAAACTTGTTTCAAAGCAGTGCCAAAAGAGCAGTTTGGAAACTGCTTAAAGCAATGGTAGCCTCATCAGAACAAGCACAGGGGCCCATGGTGACCACATGGTAGGACAAAGCAGGTTTGAATGTACAAGTCTTGAAGGGATATGTTTTCTTACAATTAGACTCATTACTTCATTGTGATATGTCATTATGAAATGAATCACACATAAAGAAAATGTTGCTGCCAGCCAACTGTAGTTTTTTAAATCTAAAGAGCTTTGAATAATTATAAGCATAATCTTGTTAATCTTCATAATACTGTGTGGTCTAAGTGAAAATATCATCACTCTTAGAGGAAAACATGGCCAAACATAGGTTTATTTTGAGTCTGTGTTTTTCTAATACCTTGCTCTGTGTAATTATTATTTGAATATTGAATCTGATTTAGTTCTAGTACATTAAAAAAAACCAAAGAAACATAGATAAAATGGCTGAATTAGGGCCAGGGTTCTTACCCTAGAATGAGCTATTGGTCAATACATTAATTAAGGCATCAAGTTTACACCCTGTTGTCAAGTGTAATTGTTTATTGCCTAACTAAACCCTCTTTAATTTATTATAGTCATTAGTGTCTGTTAGCAAGGGAGAATGTACTTGAATTTTACAAGGGTATGTGGTTAGCAGTTTTCTGTCTCAGAACTGGGACCTGCCTCACTTGAACTTCTCACCTTACACTTAACACAGGGCCAGACCTTACTTAAGAAATAAGTAGCCTTCACTGTAGAATAATAAACAATCATAGGTCCTGCTATTTTGTGCCTTAGCTCTTGAAGTTATAAAATGAGAAGATAGATTAGGTGATCTCTAAATTATCTAAATGTAAAATTCTCAGCTAATGATTATCTGCACTGATATAGAAATTAAGGCAGCAATGGCAAAAATAAATAACCCCAAATTACAGGATTTGAGACAGTTATTTGCATGTTTTCATAATTACTAAAATCAATTTGAGTTCAATAACTTGGTTCAAGAAAGCGAAATTCTTTTGTCCACCTCAGTATTAGCTTTCAGAGAGGGAGAGGGAGGAGAGACCAGAGAAGAGAAGAGAAAGGAAAGGTGGAGTAGAGATCTTTTGCTGTGTGGCCCAGCAACACATGTTTTGGGGCAGAAGGAAGGAGTCAGAAATCTAAATATCAATGGGAAAACAGACTACTAAACAAGAACTGCTAACCCTGTAGGGGCAAATGCATGTTTTCTAAAGACTAAATTTTATTCAATAGTAAAGGCCCTTTATGAAAAAAAAAAATTAAGAATTCAAATTTAGGCATGTAAAATGCTTATTTATTTAGAAGAGGATTCTGTTGGAAGTGAGTATTTATTTGAAAACTCACAGTATCTCCAACACCAACCAAAACAAAGAAAGTGCTATGGAGGAAATTTGGAAAGAGACTTAGCTGATCACATTGGCGATATCTCACCCTAGCAAATTTTACAAAAACCTCTGACCACATAAACATGTGTCAGTGCCCATCCAGTGTCCTAGAAGGGGTCTGTGACAGTAACAACCTCAGAGCCTCAGCTTGGTTAGTTCCACATTCCATCCATGCTGTAAACATGAAACATGTCTAGAATATTCTGATAATTCAATTAGAAGTTTATTTATCTAAAAAAAAGGAAGCCATTAGAAAAAGAGCTAGATCTATATAAACAATCATGAAAATTCCAGTATCTATATAATAGTTAAGTGAAAAAAAAAAAAGGAATTTATGTGAAAAAAAAAACAACATCCAAAACAAAACAAAACAAATAACCAACATTGAAGCAATGTGTGTATTGTTTATACACAAATGTGTATCTATGTGTCATGCAGTTGATACAGATCAAATTCTTTTTTTTTTAAAGATTTATTTATTTATGCAGACAAGAGCTCTGAGGTACAGGTGAGAGGTGTGGGGGGGTGAGAGGATTCACCACAGAGAGCAGGGAGCAGAACAGGCAGATCAACAGAAGCACACTGCAGAGGGGAGCAGCGGGCACAGCAGGAGAGGTCTGCCGCGCCATGTGGGCCCTCCCCGGCCGGCAGCAGGGATCAAACTCGTGCTGCAGTGGCTGTGGTTTGCTTCACAGTGCGTGGCTCAACCCACTGAGCCACCAGGGAGGCCCAGATCAAATTCTTAAAGTGGTTACATTTAGGGAGTACTCTGGGTTGTGGGACATGGTTTGAATTTTGCATAGCAAATATTCCTGTGTTATATTTAGGCCCCCTCATTCATCCTAACTGCATATGTCCCCATAAACTCCTTTCTGTGCATCCCCTCCTCATAGCATCACTAGCCACCTTTTCCATTCATATCCTCTAGAAGTTAACGCAAGCTATCTTTGACCCCTCCCCCATGCACAACCCAATCCCTGTCATTTCCATGCCCTCCGTGCCTTCCTGGCTCCACTTTCTCCTTACCTAGCTTAAATTTCATGGTCCGTTGTTGTGACTACTCCTTTGCACCACTGACTTGCTTCCTCTGTCTTTGCCATACTCAGTAAGCCGCGCTGCTGCTTGAATCCAGCTCTCCGCCTCCTGTGCCCCGCAGCTGGGCAGCTGATTGCGGCTGGAGGAAAGCACAAGACTCCTGCTGCCTGTTCTCATTTGGAATCTCCCACCTAACCTCAGGAGGGCTTTTTGCCCCGGAATCCTACTACGTTTTCCCTAGCCCATTCGCTCCCCCACTCTCCTCAGTGGTGGGTTCATACCACCCCTCTGTCTTCAAACCTCCGTACCCTCTCCACCACCTTCACTCTGCTTGTGATTGTGCTCACTATTTCACTGAGAAAACAGAAACAACAGGAAAAGTGTGGGCGTACCTACCTTCTGTCAGCTCCCATCACTCTCTCTACCCACAACCTGCGCCCCTGTTCTCTGCCTTCTTTTAGTTTGTGGACTTATAACCAGGGCTTGTGACTCGGGCCAGCCCACGACTGTGCACTGACTAGGGCCCTTCTTACCCGTGAACTGCCTTCGTGGGCCACTGCAGGCACAGCAGGCACAGGCCTGGGCCCACCTTACTTTTAGGAGTTCAGGAAAATATTTAATTCCCTTTAAAATCAGAACAAAAATGAAATTTAAGGGTAAAGGAAATGTTTTAACATGAAGCTGACCCTTTAAAAAACATGGGTTTGAAATGCGTGGATTCATTTCTGTGTGGATTTTTAAGATTTATATATCTCTATATATTACATCATTGTTTATCTTTGTACAATGTAATCTTGTCTTATGTGTGGATTTTTTTCAACAAAAATATTGGAAACGTTTTTGGAGAGTTTCTCTTTAAGGTTTTATATTTTCTTTTCTCTAGCTTACTTTCTTGTAAGACTACAGTGTATAATATATAAAACATACAAAATATGTATTAACTGTGTATTGGTAATTCTCCAGTCAATAGCAATCTATTAGTTAAATTTTAGGGGGGTCAGAAGTTACACAATGAGTTTTCAACTGCACGGGGATAAGCGCCCCTAAGCCCTTGTTGTTCAAGGATCAACTGTATAATGTGAATGCAGTAATTTAGGGGATTTGAAGTGAACTCTTAAATTTGTAGGCTCCAACTCATACTGAAACATTTTCCCTGAAACTCAAGACATGTATATCAATTGCTTACCCAATATTTCTAGTGAATATAACGGAACTTTTGAACTTAAAATATCCCAATGCTCCACTCATTCAGTTTTCTACAATTTAGTAATTGCAACTCCATCCTTCCAGTTGCTCAAGCCCCAAGTCCTGGATTTTTTTTTTTAACTCCTCTCTTTCACACCCCACATCCAAGATACCAGCAAAAGCTGTTAGCTCTACTTTCAAACTACATATGCCACTTTTCACTGCTTCCACCACTGCCACTTTCCACCATCGTCTCTCACCTTGAGTATTGCAGTAGCTCCTCTCTCCCTGCTTCCACCCTTGCCCCTTTCAGTTATTTTCAACTCAGTACAGCACTCCTTATAAAACATAAGACAGCTCATGTCACATCTCTGTTCAGAACCTTTCCCTCTCACTCTTATAAAGACCAAATCCTTGTAATGGCCTCAAGGTCTGTGCCTCCTCTCCATGCCTCCTGCTCATTACCTCTGACCCACCTTTTGCTCATCTCCCCCTCCGTCCATTCAGCTGTTCTAGCCTTCCTGCTCTTCCCCACCAGGCACTCTTGCTTCAGAAACTTGGCATTTGCTGCCTCCCCATACCTGCCTGTTCTTTCCCATTCTGTGCATAGCTGACTCTTTACCTACTGGTCATTAACTAAAGGTCACTGTCTCAGTAAAGTCTTCTTTTAACAAACTTCCCCTCCCCCATTGCCTTTCCCTGTTTTATACTTGTCCACAAAGGTATTTGTGACACATTCTAGATTTTACTTCTGTTATTTGTCAATTTTGTCAATTGTAGTCTTAGTCTGCTTGGGCCATTATAACAACATATTATAGATTTGCGGGCTTCAACATAAATAATATAAAGCTATTTCCTACAGTTCTAGAGACTGGAAGTCTGAAAAAGTGCCAGTAACTAAGTTTCATTCTGAGGCCTCTTCTTTCAGCTTATTTGTGGCCACCATCTTCTTGTTTGTTCATGAAACTTCTCTGTGCAAGTGTCCAAGGGAAGAGAGAAAGCAAACTTTCCATATCTCTTGTTATCATGGTGCTCATCTCATCATAAGTCTCTACTCCTCACCCTCATCTAAGCCTTATTGCTTTCCAAAGGCCCATAATATTCAGGGTGGTATTCAGTTCAGCATATGAATTGTGTGTGTGTGTGTGTGTGTGTGTGTAGCACAATTCAGTTCCTAGCACTTGGTGTAACCACAGGGCCTAGACAGTGCCTGATCCACAGTGCACTGGTCTGTTCAATGATGCTCAGGAATTAACTGTCAAGTAGAGTCAAATTAAAAAAAAAATATTTACTAATTTTTTAATTTCTGAAAAAATTTTCTTATTATTAAATTTTACTCACTGTTAATTTATATGCTATGGAGTTATGTTTCCTAAAACAATAAAGCTGCATTTTCACAGCCCTTTTAAAAAATTTATATATAGTGAGCAAAATATAAAATTTGTGTATTCTTTGGAAGTTTCTATACTAAAAGATACATTATGCAGGTTTATACAGCTAGGGTCTGAAAACAGACCAAAGCAGGAGGATAGTGATACAGTGTTCCAAGCCCATCACACAGCAAGTCCTTCTAGGCCATTCTCTGGTCCACTGCTAGTCCTTCTAGGCCATTCTCTGGTCCACTGCTGAATTAAGTAAAACATGGGACTATGGAACTCTTGCTGGCAAACCCACCTCAAAAAACATTGAGAACTGAACTAATAAAAAGTAAGAGATCAGCCCTCTGTTTTTCTGGAAATAGAAGAAAGTTCAGAATGAACTGGAGAAGCCATTAGGGTTTCCCCACTCATGTTTTTCTTTTCTTGTGATAGTTTCACTGATTCTCTTGATGAAATCTACTAATTGACAAAGTGTATCATGACACTCTGAATTTCAGCATCTATAACATTCTCAAAGAGATGGACCTAACTTTCATTCTGTCCACTTAAGAATGGTTTCATTTATCCAGGAAAAGATAATCATAGAACTGAAGAAGCATTAGCAATTCTAGTGGGTGTTTTTGAGTGTCTTTGAACACTACCCCTGTGGAGTGTCTTCTACATACTCACAAAATCAGATATTCCTATTAAAACCCCCTAGACACCTGCAACCCTGTAACTGAGCAGTCTTCACTTCTCAGCCTCTCCAGGGAAACCTTTAGGGAATGTCACTTCTTATTTGCGAAGAGATGGGAGTTGCCAATTACTGCCCCCCCTCCCCCCTCAGAGATAACCAGATTATTTCAAACCTGTTTCTTTACCTGTTAGCAAGTAGCTCAGTTCAGTAAGTCACTCAGGATGGTTATAACCTCATAGGATTTAAAAGTTGTAAGGAACATCATTTTACATACAATTCTTATGCAACTTACTTGGGGCAGTATGTTCAGACTTCCCCTTTCCTTACCCAGAACATACAAACATTTTTGTTAGTTTTTTTTCTATTTTCATTTTGCAGTAATTTTTCCTACTAAATTGGATGAAAGCAGGAAAATGTTAATACAATTATTATTAAAGTAAATACATTTTAATCATTAATCACCAAACTCCTAACTGGAGCAGAGGTGAAAATTGAAGTAGACAAGTCTTATTTAAGAAAATGTAACTAGAAGAAATGAGTGTTGTTTTGAGTTATGATGTCCTTTGTTACTTAATTCTTATACAGCTATTTTTATTAATACATTTTCTTCTGTTCCAGTGTGAATAGACTAGTTTAAAATCATGAATTCATAGCATCTTTTTGCTGAGGAAAAACATGGTTTCATAATCAAATGTGAGCATCTATAACCAAAAAGAACTTTTTGTCCCTCAATTTTTTTCATGTCTTGCATATAAATTCACAAATGTTTGGATAAATCACTATAGAATTTATAAATATTTTGTTCAAGACTATCAGCATTGATGCTAATCGTGAGTGCAGTGAACTCATGGTAAAATAATTGTGAGATGACAGGAATAGTCAGTGATTCTTTTTGTCACCACATGGTGCTGGCGAATCTGGCTTAGGAGTCAGAGCAGGGATTGTTCGACAGCTACAGTGGAATCTGAACTCATTTTACTAATTGAAAGCAAACCAAAACAAAATGGAGACATATTTGGGAAAGTGGGTTTTTTGTTTTTTCTTTTTTTTGGTATCTAATTCAGAGAATTCTATTTTGTGGCTGCTGCCAAGAATTACTTTGGCTAAATCTTTGATTGTGTTTCAAGGAATATTTGTATTAATTGAAAACTGTATGACCTACATCAGAAACTACATTTTGAAGTGCTCTGAAAGTCAACTACAATTTTCATTAGATTCCCACATGCTCCCTAACAATAGGCAGGGAATTTGAGATATACTTGTTTTGCAAAGGAGTTAACAAAATGAAGCAAAAAGCTAAGCACCACTGAGGTCACAAAGCTGATAAATGGAGTCAAGATATGAATCCAAATCATCTGGCTGTAAGTATTTTCATTACATTATATTGCATCTCCCACTTTAATGGTAATACAGTAATCAAACATATATTTTATCTGGGAGTTTAAATTATTCAAATAACTAGATCTTTTTGGTTGTTTGCAAATTGAAATATGACTTGAGTGTCACCGAGGGGAAAAAAATACACAAATATTACACTTCTAACAAATTCCCCTTATAGGAGGCACCAAACTAACCCCCTGTTTCTCAAATCTGTAATTTAAGAAATGTTTCTTGAGCCAAGAGTTCCCAAGATTTTTTTTTTTTTAATTTGAGGATAGAATCACTTCTCAGAAATATAGAATTCATTAGTTCTTCATCTCTTGCATATTTCACATCATTTCCTTTAGAACAACAACAAAAAAAATCCTGATGTTCCGAATTCACCTACTGACATCCAGGGTGTATTTTAATGATGTTAAAAAACATATTCAACTATATTTACTATATCAAAGACTCTCATCTTCATTAACCACCCAAGGGGAATTTATGGAAATTATTAATATATCTAAATAAACACTTGATAGACATGGAATTAATATAGTAAGTGATAAGTGAACCCTGCTAGAGAAATAGATGTCATCATATAAGGTCAGTTTGTTAATGTGAGAACACTTTTTAAGAAAATGGATTATGGATATTTATATACATATACTCACTCCAGGAGTGCTAGTAAATATCATTTATTTCTTGAATTTTGCATAAGTACTCAATTTTTCATTAATACACACAAAATCCCCTATTTACTAAAATTTTAACCTAACATGAAAATTTTATCCATCAAAATTCTTATTGGTTTTGACATGCCATCATGGTCTCAGAAGACACAGAAAGTACTTGCTCACTGTAAGTTCTGTTAATACGAAATTCTGCAGCAAATACAACTGGAGATGTTGGATGAAACAAGGCTTCTTGACAGGCCTGGAAGGCCATTGCCAGGTGGAAAGTTATTTGTGAATAAAGGGATAATGATCCACGAGCTGCTTTCCAGGCCTTATCTGCTCCATTAATTGTCATAACCCTCCATAACTAGTATAGTCATCAGGGGAGAACATTTTGGGGATTCCCTTCACTAGTAAACATCAAAAGTATGTAGTAATTACACATTAGCCAAGAGCATTAACTCAAACTGAAAGAGAGGGCAAACAGGAGTGTGATTGCCAAAGTCACTGAAACTGATAAGAGCTCACCAAAAAGAGAGACAGAAGCTGGAACTGAGAAGAGCTAGAACGGGAAATCCCTGGACCAATGAATAGTTACGCTGATTGCTCTGTTCTTTTTAGAACAATTCAACAAAGTCTCAGGCACTGGACATAATGTTAGGTCTTGGGCCTGAAGTTCAGGAAAGAAGATATAGTTATATTTAAACAGTATTTTGGTTACATTTTCAAAATATACTCAGTATACTCTTCTTCAATCTCCTGGCCATTTTAGGTTAAGTACATCTAAATTTAAACAAGTGAGATAATCTGGGGAAAAAAAGTATAATAGTGTTTCTTGATTTTTTTTTGACATTTTGAACTGTATAACAAATGGATCTATTGCTTTAAACCTATTCGGCATGAGTTCACAAGTGTATAATAATACTCTATTTAAAAAGAAGTTACTCTTATGCTTCCTAAGTTTTCAGATATACTAAACATAATTTACATAGACAGATTCCCAAGGAACTCAGGTATAACAGAGGAAGGACATAAGGGGAAAAATCACTAGGTAAGACTAAGAGCATCATAGAGAATACATAAACAACAAAAGTGGCTGTGTACTCCAGGAAGAGGTTATTGCTGTGTGAGGGATGTAGCATCGTGTTGTGCCACCATGCACAAAGCAGGTTCGTTATCAATTTGGGCAGGCCGGCAAAGGAGAGTCTAGAGCCCTCGGTGGCTTTTTCCAGTTTTAATGCTCTTTCTATGCCAACTGTTGTGGTGCAAGCCCTTAGGCTGGCAAGACAGGGAAGAAGGGGCGTGGAGGTGTGTGTGTGTGTGTGGGGGGGGGGGGGGCACAATGCTGGCCTCCTAGCCCCCAGGGAATATTTACTCACTTTTCTCTTTGGGCTCTCTCTAGCATCATCTCATGGACCTGCCTCTCTGTAGTTATTCATCCTCTTGTATACACTGTCCTTATAGCCTCCAGGCTCAGGTGTGCCCACTCAGACATGCCCACATCATACTACAGGTGTCCATCATCAGGCATGCATGCCCAGGCCCACACTCCCAACTGCTTCTTGTTTTCAGGGCCATAGGTCAAAGAGGCTAATGGTGTAAAAGCCTGACCAATTCACTTACTCTACACAGAGGTACAGAAAGAATTCACAGGTGTAGCGCTATCTAGACAGGGTTTGGTGTAAGAAATAGCCCTTTATCAACATGAGGGGACAGGAAAGAAAGCCAGGCAGTGGATGTGAGAACACAAAGGCAGGAGACAATGTTGTATATTCAGGGACCTATGGCTAGTTTAGTATTGCTTCAAGTTACAATGAGAAGCAGAGCTGTGAGTGGTAAAGAGTTGTCAGGGGTTAGATCATGTAATATTTGTTTTGTCTTGTTAATGAGTTAAATCTTATTCTGTAGAGTTGATGGGCAGTCATAAAATGACTATAAGTAAGGAAATAATTTAGTCAAGAGTTTTGAGAAAGAAAAGAATTCCATAGTTCTTGCATAGCTTCTCAACACCCCTGATTTAAGAATAGGTTAAATAAAAAGGATTTTATAAAAGGAACTAGAAGTCAGGCTGTTATAAGCAGGCTCGGTCTCTTCGTGTATTGACAGTGTATGACTGCCTGTGCACAGTGACTGAAGTTGAAGATAAAGTGAAGGCTTGATTTTTTTTAGCATTGTAACTCTTCCACTCTCCAAAACAAAAGTAGAAAAATGTTCTAGAATAATTCATCATACTCCCTTTATTCATTCCCTTCTCATTTTTCCTACTTTTCAAATCATCAATAGGCTAGGCATGGGGTCCACAGGAAGAGGAAGAGTAGAGGGATGGTAGTATTCACTTGGCAGCATTCATTTTGCAATGGGAGTTACTGTTAGCATGAAAAAGCAAAATTCAGAGATTATCAGCAGTGCTTATGGTAGAACTTTGTTCTAATCTTTTCTGTCATCAAACCTTTCTCCACCCTTCCCTTTAATATCAGAGTTCTTACTCGTTAAGATGAGAGAAATAATTGAGTTTCACCTGGATTCTTCCTCCCTCTGGGAAAGAAACTACCAGTCAAATATCCAGAAGGCAAATTATTAGAAGAGGAAGCTAATAAAAAGTCAAGATTTGACTGTACACTTACTGTAATTGTTGAATGATTTACATTCTTTGACTCCTCCTGGACTACGCTGATATGGTTTGGATGGTAGACTGTTGGACAGGGAATCAGGAGGTGGCTCTCTAGATCTCATTTTGCAATTAATTAACCTTATATTTTAGGATAAAATCACATCTTTGGGCCTGTTTACCGAGCTGGAAAAATGAGGGAGTGTGATTATATCAATGTTCCTAAAGTTCTTCTCTGCTTCAGATTCACCTGAGGTAACTTCAAAATATATAGATTCCCAGATCTGACCAGACGCTGTAGGATTGTGGACTGTGGTAGAGCCCGTGGCCTTTGCATCAGATTGCCTTGGGTTTAGCTCCTGCCCTGCCATTTATGAAGTCCTGACCTTGAGCAAGTTTTTTCAAGTCTGCAAAATCTCTTTTCTCAGTTGTAAAGCAGAGAAAACTAATAGTATCTACTTCATATTGTCCCTGAAAGTGTAAAATGATACAATATTTTGAAAATAAGTCTACTGCTTGCCTCTTATTTAATATTCAAGAGATGTAATCTATTACCATTTGTATAGCCCATGGTATGTAGGTATAGTCTGTGTCTGTGTGTGGTGTTGGCGGGGGTGTGGGGGGGAGTTGGGGGTAGTGGGGATATGCTGGGGCTGTACTTCATAAATACCTATTGAATAAAGACGGGAAGTTCGTTTTTTTAAAGCAACTTTTCTTTTGACCTCAGATCTGAAATTCTCTATGGCCCAGGAGTTACTGCCCCAAGAAGGGTAAAGACGGTTTGAGAGAACAGTTCATGTGCAGTGCTTCATCTCAGCCCTTTGTTTACTCTTATACTGAGGGTCTCATGACAATTAAAAACAACTCAGCGTTAAGTCCCACTAGAGTGGATGAACTGAGAGCGGTAGGAAATGAGGCTCAGGGACCCTGCTGGCTGGATCATGCCAGTCACTATATAATTCAATCTCTCTCACTGAGGTGTGCATCTCCATTTTATCTCACAAGATGCCGGTGAAATTCCCAGTCATTGTCATTACAACTGATACTGAATTCCAGTTTCCGTGTTGTTGACCAAGCAGAAAAATGGACAATGTAACTTTTAAAAGGCTTGAAAATCGGGTCTATCAAAAACAGAGAGCTAACTACTAGCCTCCATGAGCCCACTGATTAAAACATTCCACACACATTGAACTGTGTGGCGTTTTCTCAGCAGTGGTGTTTCCCTCACCAAATACTCAGCTTCTGCTTCTTCCTGGTGTTATGAATGAGACGGGTTCCCAGCTTCTTGCAGGCAAAAAGAAAAACGCCTTAGAATCTCTGGAGGTAGCCTCCTAGAAAGATTGCCGGGAGGGGAGGAGCCCTGATTGTCCTGGAAGAAAAGCATGGCCCCATCCGGGAAGTCAAGGCTTGCCGGGAGGCTGAGGTTGGCGGCTCTGGAGGTGGCAGACGCGGGAGCGGCCAACCTCGGAGTCAGGGCCTGGGAGGGGTGACTGTGTTGCAAGTAAAAGACCCACAGCCGGGCGGACACTAGTGGGCTCCGGCCTCTCTCCAGCACGCCAGGGGAGCGGGCTGGAACTGATCAGGGGCCATCCCTGCCGAAGGGCGCAACAGCCTTCACCCGTCTGCCCCAGCACCAGCCCGCGCCGCTGGGGGCCGGGAGCCCTGGGCCTTGCCGGGCGCGGCGGCCCCTCCCTTCTGGAGCCCGCGCTTCCGCCGAGACCCGGCGGCGGCCGTGACCGTGGCCGCTCTGTGCCTTCCGCCTGCGCCCGGTGTCAGCCGCCGCCGCCCGCGCCCCTGCGCGCGGCGCCCACAGGCCGCGGGGAGGGGAGCGTTCCGGCCCGGGGGCCTCGGCCAGGCGCTGGAGACCCTCTCGGATCGCGACGCCAGGAGCGGTCAGCCAGCCAGACGTTAAGCTCCCGTTGGGGATGGGTCAGTCGGCACCTGCGGCCGCTAGTGAGCGGGACTTGGCGGAACTGTGGCAGGCGACAGCGACCCGGGCGAGCTAAGAGGGAGAACGGAGCCAGCCGAGCCTCCCTTTCCTAGGCTCGCCGCAACACTGGAGGGCCCGACCCTATCGTGGACGGGAGCGGAGGGGACCGACTGCGTCCAGGCTCTCCTGCTACCGGCAGGCGGGGGGCGCCAACACTAGTGCTGTGAGCGTGGAGCGGAGCATTTCCGTTGTCCGAGGACCCTCCACCGCGGTGTCTTCCCGCTCAAAGTCTGATCTGGAAGCCTATTCTTCCCCCCTACTTACCTTCGTTCATCTATCTCTTGCCTTCTCTCCAGAAGGGCCACGGCAAATATGGACAAGAAGGAACAAGTTATAACACTGCACAGTGTGTGTGTGTGTGTGTGTGTGTGTGTAGTGGGGTGGGAGAAAATAATGAAAATAAAATGAGAAATATCTGAGTATGTAGCGATCTCTCTCTTACTCTTTCTCCCCCCAGCAACCCACCTCCCTCCACAACTCCTTCCCCTCCCCCCAGCAGTCTCTGCTATGTCCGGTAAATTGTATGTTCACTCCCAAGAGAAAAATTCACAGCAGGCAGCAGGCACCAGCGTTAGCTCGGGGTTACCGGAGGCTTCCTTCTCAGTAATTTTTACTTTTCTAGAGAATATATCCCTGGCAAAGGATCGGGGGAAGTGCACGCTTTGGGAGACCATTCTTGGACACAGCTGAGGCTGCTTCTCAGGAAGGGTGGCCTTTGTCACCTCTGCAGCAGAGGTCGCTGGACTCTTATCAAGGTGTAATATGAAGGGACAGGTGCTTCAGGGGCTTGGGAAACACCACGCTGTGCTGTAACGGATATCCCTGTGCTGACTGCGAGAAAATGCCTTTCATGAGGATGAGATAGGTTGTTGACTAGGAGAGTGGAAAACATAAACTGAATCTTGGGTGTTTCCTGAGGTGCCCCCTCCCCCTCAAGTCCCGCCCCTCCCAGCCGTCACCGAAGCCGTGTCGGATTCCTCTTCATAGTTCAACATCCTTTCCTTCACTGGCGAGCTGCGTTAAAACGCACAGTCGGAGCTGACTGCGGAGAACAGACTCAACCCTCTGGCTACTGCGTAGTCATGGAATATTCTTTTATTTCGAGAGGCCTCTTCCAGTTGATTCTAATGGGCTCGAGATTTGCTCGCCTCACCACCGATAGGGGGCAGCAGATGCCCTGCGAAGCCCTGGCGACATGCAGGAAGCGCACCCTGCTGTCCCCGGGAATCCGGTTTAATTGAATATTTGGGACAGAAGGCAGGACCTACAGCCTGTAAGTCCGCGGTAGCGGCTTCTGAGTCTGGGGCCTCGGACCTTGGGCGCCTGGGGGTTTCCCTGTGCGAGCAGTGGGCGAGCCATCTGTGCACCAAGCAGTGCTTGTAAACTTAGCGTACAGAATAAATTAAGTTGTATGTAAATATTATGATTAATTAAATATACAGACATTTGAAAGTGTCACAGAAACTATTGCAACGTTTGATTTTTAAGTTGTCTCAAGCTATTGATTTAAAAGTACGGCCACAGCCTGGAAGGTAGTGGTGGTGAGAAGGTGCTCTCCGTTCACTCTCTCTCTCTCTCTCCTGGAAATTTTAAAGGGCTTCTGTCCTGAGAAGCAGTTGGAACTACTGCTGACCCGTAGAGTTATCTGATGACTGTGGTCAAGACTGCGAGGCATCTAGGAAGGGATGCCGGGAGGACTCGACCAGTTCTGTCTGGGTGTGTGCCAGCGAGCGCAGCCGGACGTCTGCAGCGCAGCCCCATTCCCAGAGCTTCGAGCTGTGGCAGTTTCCATTGGTCCGAACTTAGAGATTAATGATTGGTCGGATTTTCCTGAAAACATACCTCGCTTGGTAGTCCGAGTTCTTGAGTTTTCAGAATTGTCAAAGAAGCATTATATATCTACTCCAAAGTTTCACTTCCTCAGACATGAACACCTTTCCCCATACATTAAAAATACATTTGTAGTACAGTAATAGGATTTTGGAAGAAAAAAAAAGCGAATATTAAAGTCAGAGACTGGCTATTACGGTCATCTCTAAATAGCATTTAAAAAGTGGTAGCTTCTAAGTTGTCAAAATGAAAAAGTACTCAATAGTAACAAGTTTTTGCCTTGTGTACAAATCCCAAGCACAGTTAAAACCCCTGATTAAACTTTGAAATATCTTTGGAAAGTAGGGAAGAATTGCAACTTTAATCATAGAATTTATAGTTGGATGCAAAAATGTTCTAATTTTATTATAATTACGGAGAGAGCATATTGATATCTACTTTAAATGCATTTTTTCCAACAATGTAACAAATTCTAGAAATGCAATCATAACTATTAAGTAAAAGATTTCAGCCGCACAGTAAATTGTCAGACATTTCATTGACATGCAAAGTTGATATATTGATGTAAGAATATTGAATCTCCTTAAAATAATGGCGAATATTAAAGTATAGTAAAATTTTGTAGCTACTGATGGGAGAAATTTAGAAGAATAAAAGGAAAGGGCTGACTTGTGTGGCCCAGGTTGGGGAGAGAAAGTCAGTTGGGGGATTTCCAAATTGCCCAATAGCTCTTCTGAATAGTGAATCCTAAAACCGATGAATAAGGCTATGTGATCACCCTGGATCTGAGAAAATAGTTCTTTGTGCTTAACAACAAAAGGTGAGCAATTTTAAGTTTCCATCAACCTTCAGATATGTGGATTAAGCACCTGCAAATTGAGCATGAAAAATTGTTAAGTTCTTGTTTTAAAAGGAGCAAAAGTTGCACCAATGGCCAACCACCAAAATTTCTTTAAAAAAACGTTTGCCTCAAATTGACAATATGAAATATCAATACTTTCTACTTTTAAAACAATTATTGATATATACAACTTGGTTTATTTGTTTTATAACCATGACAATTTGCACATACGGCTATTAATTGGAAAACAACTTTCTGATTCTAGAACCCAGGTTTTTGACACTTTCTGCAAAGCTTAAGGCTGCAGTGTATTCCTAAAATGGACACAAATCCTGGACTTTCAGATGTAAGGTGACTGAACAGAAACCCGCAAACTTACTTCTAGAACAATTTGAATAACTAAAAATGAAAGAAAAACAGACTCTGCATGCCACAAAAAATTTCAACCTTAAGTTTCCTGTAACCCACATGATTTATGGAAGTAATAATGGGGTAGAGAGGAGTTCAAAACCTATTTTAAAATTTTCAAAAATTGCATCATTCCTGCTTATAAATGAACAGAAGTTCCATTGCTTTTGCTTCACCTGGCATCCATAGACATAGAACTGAATAGTCAATCTGAAATACAATGAATTATCACTTAATAAATGTGGGTTGCTTACTATATAGTATTTTTTATTACACCTAGTCCAAAGAGGATTGCAAATGATAAAAAAATATTAAAAGGAGGATTTAGAGATGACAAGGACCCACAGATACATGGTAAAATCTCGTATAACACAGTTATTTATAATTAATTATTAGTTCTGTCACTTAATGGTAGGTTTTGATTGTAAATGAGTTTTATTTTTATAACTTGCTATAAAATTTGAAGATTTTATCGCATTTCCACAATTATAATGCATTGTTATGTGAAGAACATGAGTATAAATTGGTCATTTTATTTAAATAATCAACACCATTCATTTGGTATCTTGGGGGAAGGGGCTTGTTTGGAGATTATGCAATAGTTGGTCTCTAATGCCTCTTGATTGCTTACTCCCTTTTCCCTAATCCAGCAATTCTCAAATATTTTGCTTTCAGCTTTTGTTTATGTGGATTGCACATATTGATATTCTTGCTAGAAATTAAAATTGTTAGTTAACTTTTAATAATGAAAGCCTCATATATTAACATATTAACACAAATGACATATTTTCATTGAAATCAGAAAATTAGAAAAATGATGTTTTACATCTTGTAATATCTCTGTTTTGTAGTACTTCTGTTGTGACATGGTGTTGTATTTTGAAGTATAAGAAGAAAATCTGGCATCAAGAGAATATATAGTGGTAAAGGGGGAAATATTTTAAAAGATTTCTCAGGAAATTGTTTATATTCTTTGATACTATTCTACAATTCAAGGAGTGATTTTTGAAAGTTACTGACTCTGTGAAATCTATTTATTTTCCTATTCAAATTGCCTTTCTATTCCATTTCATTGGTTTACAAATGTGTCCCAATTTACAGAAACACAATCTGAACAAAGTTAGCATAAAATTAAATTCCATATTGAAATATAATTGATTTTTATTATCACTTTATAATGAACAAAGTCTTATGTTAAAATGAAGTTAAAACTAGATTTAAAAAATTGTCTTTATTGAGGTATAATTGTCCTATACCAATTATGTAAGTTTACAGTGTACATGTTGATTTGATACATTGCAATGTGGAATTTAAATCCAGGTCAATACATGTTTTGTTGCATTAAAATTCATTGGCTGGTTGACTGGACCTTTTATCCAGGCATCCAGTCATCCAGGCATCCAGGCATGATTTGTAACATCATACACTGATCATTTGGAACCTGTTGGTTTCCTGAATTATTCAGATCTTCCAAATGTTGACTTATTGCTTCCTATAGTGTCAAAAATAGCATATACATTAATTTTATCACTGATTTAATCCAGAAAAAATTTACATATTAAGATAGAAAATTTTCAAATTTAAAATTTTTATTTCAAGTTCAAATTTTGTCATTGGCAGGATACATGTTGGTTATTGAAGTGACAGGTTCAGTTTGTTTATTTCTGAGCAAATATCTGCTTATATTCAAGTCCAAATTACCATAGTTGTACTTTCAAATAAAAATGCTACTGTATAAAAAAAGAATGGTGAGTTCAACTTGAAAACCACTGTAGCAATACTTTTCCTTAAGCTAACCATTGTATCTCAGTATGTAACATAAACACTTTGTGTATTCCTTCTATTTTGTCCCACAGAATATTAGAGACATGCCCTGAAGTGTCAAGATTGAATAAAATTAACTATTTTACTGCTTTATGCATATTCTTATATGGAAATGACTTTTTCTTTCTTTTTACTGTCTGTGTGTGTGTGTGTGTGTGTGTGTGTGTGTGTGATGACTTGCTTTGTGCTGAGGCAACCACAGTTTTACTGACCATTAGTGAAAACATCAACACAGTGGAAAAGGCAGATAGTTTTTTTTTATTTGAAAGTTTAAATGTCACAGAATTCCTGAAATGGTCTTGGGGAATCTCCAGGGGTCCCCCTTTGAGAACCACTACTGTCACCCTAGACTGTAGTTATCATTTGGGTCATTCACTTGTGAGTTACTACATGGTGTCTTATTCTATTCCTTTTCTTCTGCTGAATACTAACTTAATCACCTTGATAAGAAATAGGATCATTTGTGTGTTTGTATCCCGAGGACTGTTGCAGTTCCTGGCACTCAGTACAGTTAAAGTTTATTGACTGACACATTGGAATTAGTAGTTCACGTACACTGTTAAGTTTCCACATACCTCATATTTGTTAGTTTTTTGCTTTTTAATTTACCTGACTAAATGAGATAAATTATTTTGGGGGAATGTGCTGATTCAGAGGAAGGAAAGGAGCATTTGTCATGATGTTACAATTTTCCACTTAACATCATTGGTGGCCATGTTCCTATGTGTGTTCCATTTTATCTATCGCCATTGCTAATGCTCAGGATAAAACTTCACATAACCAGTGTGTAAGAATTCAAGGCCAGTTTGTGATGCATTTAAAACATTGCAATCACTAGGACCACCAGAGGGATGCCTTCTAACAGTAAACAGACAAGGCTTTCAGCTTGTCCAGTTTGTATGGACAAGCTGAAAATCACAGCGAGCTTTGGACAGTTCATTAGTTCTACCCCTGTGGGACATGCAATCTTCTTAAATATGTAAGAAAGTTTTGTTGCCTGAGAAGTCACAGATAGATGTACTATAAAGAGCAAAACCCCCTGTATTTTGCATAGTTCACACCCTTAATCTTTACTACTAGAAATAGTATAGTGGCAGAATCATCCCTAAATCTGGCAAAGGGAAGTGAGCTGTGCAGGCAATTTATTACTAGGGGTAATACCTAATTTTTAGTGAGTGATATTACTTCTCCTTTGTAGATAAATTTGCTGAGAATAACTCATCACACATGTGATTTAGTGGTATTAAAAAGAGACCAAGAAAGTAAGGAAAGATCTACAATGTACATTCTTGGAATATGATTTACAGATTAGAACTTGCTGAATAGTAGGTGTATTTAGGCCTATTACCAGTAAAGTAATATTTCCAATCAATATTTCACCAGAAATCCCTTCTAGAAAGAGACTTGTCTAATATGGTGGCCTCCAGCACATATATGAAATGTTGCTAGTACAACCGATGTAATTGATTTCTAACTTTATTTCATTTTAAGTCATTTAAATTAAATTTAAATTAAATTTCAAAACAGATTCTCAATTTAGTTATAAGAAATTCTAATTATGTTTGGAAAAATTTGGGTATGTTAGCCTACTTTTCAACAGTAAATTTTATGAAATCTAAACACCATCAAGTATTTTCAAGAAAATTTAAAAACTAAATTGAGATGTGCTGCAAATGTAAGACTCACATCTGACTTCCATGACTTAATATAATAAGAATATTAAAATATCTCAGTGATTGGTTTATACTGATTACATGTTAAAATGATAATATTTGGATATGTTGGATTAAATAAAATACATTATTAAAATTTATGTTGGCTATTTCCTTGTATTTTTTTCCCTGAAGCTCCCAGATAATTTTAAATTGCATATTAATCTCTTACATTTCTATTGGACAGAGCTGTTATAGATCACTTACTTTCCTTCTATCTATGAGTAGAAGGCAAATAAAAATATTATGTATTAATTTCATACTCATGTAAGATACAGATTTGTTCAAAGCAAGTGACTCAAAAATTTATTATGCACTTGATCAGCACACCTCAAATATTTCAAGATTAACTCAGTATTGTTTTAAAATTTCTGTATTATTCTGTACCCAATTTACTTTGCATTCTGGCAATAATTTTTAGAAATTTTATTTTTTAGGCCAGTTTTAGGTTCACAGCAAAACTGAGTACAAAGTCCAGAGTTCTCATATATCCTTTACCTCCACAAAGGCACAGACCTCTCCACCACTAACAGCCTGCACCAGATACATTGACTACAATTGATGAACCCACTCTGACACAGCATATTACTCCAAACCCACAGTTTATATTAAGGTTCATTTTTGGTTTGTACATTCTTTGACAAAAGAATCATTTTTAGATATGCATGTTATGTATGACGTCTCTATTTTTTCATAGTCATTTTTGTTTTTAAAATGGAATGGAAATAGGAGTTTTCAATGGTGTAAATATCACTCCTTTCCTGATTAAAATATATTGTAGAAAATTTGAAAACACATAATATTTTACAAAAGAAAAGAAATAAAACATGGACCTAGCACTCAGAAAAAAATCAACTAACAATGATTTGTTTTTAGTTTTTTTTCTCTGTGTATGTAAGCATTCATTATCATTATTCTGTAATATAGTTTAGCCTTAACTCTCTCTAGTCACTTTATAAATACTTGAACATTTTCTTTGAAGTCATTATTTTTTTTGAGGAGAGTAAGGTACCTGAACAATATATCCATTTTATGTATGTACCAGTATTTGTTTTACCAATCTCCACTGGGATAATACCTGAGTATGAATTTCTTTTACATCATGATTATTTCTCTTGGACACACAGGAATGTGTCCTAAGGAGTTTGTGCGTCAAAGGGTGAAAGCATTAAGACTTCAGATATACACTGTAAATTGTCACTCAAAAAGGTTATAGATAAGAGTACAATTTTTGTAACCCATCTCAAAATTGTGTATTATGATTAAAAATATTTATAAATATTAAAGACGAATATTTACTGTTTCAACTAATTTTTTTATTACTAACGATGTTGAACATTAAAAAATATGTTAAACAAGAGTCTTTTGAATTGTCTACTCAAGAGTGACCTTTGCTCAGCTTTTGCTGTCTAGGTATTTATCTTTTCTTACTTGTGAGACATGTTGACATATAGCGATATTAACCATTTACCTGCCATTAAAGTTGAAAATTACTACCCAGGCTTACCATTTGCTATTTAATTATATTTACATATTTAACAGTTTTAATTTTTATTAACCCACATATCAAGCTTTTTTCATTATTATTATAGTCCAGTATGGTAGCACAAGTACCTACATTTTAAATTAGACTTTATTTTAAAAATAGTCCATTTTACTTTATTTGAGGGTTATTTTGGAGCATTTATGAGGTAGGAGGTCAAACTTTATTATTTTTTCTAATATCTAGCCAATAAATCACCATTTATAAATTAAGCAATCATACCCACTTTAAAAAAATAGCTTTAATATGTGCTAAATTCATAGCTATTAATAATCTATTTCTGCTCCATTCATCTGCTTTTTTCACTATGAGATTTTAATTTATACAAATTTTATAAATTAATCTGGGGAAATTGACATCTTTGTAACTGTACAATTAATTTAGAGGATAAAGATGAGTGGTTTTATTTGTGTTTTTTTTTCAGTTGGACAATGTAATTAGTGTTTTGCAGATATTTCACCAATGTAACTGTATTTTTTTAAAAAAATCTGTTTTTGAAGAGTACTTGTTTGCATTATTTAATAATAAGGAAAGGATTTTGAATAAATAGAATGCAGAATGAGGGCATGGAATACATTACTTACAAGACATAAAAAGAAATTGGCCATTTAAAATGGGTTTTCTAAATGAAGGAAAGTAAACCAAGGAAGAGAGGAGGAAGAAAATGGGAAAGAAGACAATGGAAGCAAAAAACCAAAAGAAAATTTAACAAAATTAGATCAAAAGCAGATAATGGAAAAGAGATCTGAATTTATAAAGAAAAAAAATAGTAGGGGGGAGGAAGAGAGAAATTTTGAGAACTGACTCACCTTAAACATGAGATGGCACAGAACTGCTTTTAAGTTATATATTGAACCATAAATAAAGGAGGAACTAAATTTAAGGGGTAAATCTCTTATTTTAGAAGCCTCAGTTTAAAACATTTAGACAACTACAACATAGAAATTGTTTTCAGAATTTAATTTAAAACCCTGTATCTAGATTTTCAATATATATATATATATATATACATATACATATATTCATTATTTGAACACAGAAAAGTTTTGGAGCTTGTTCTTCATGCTTTATAATTTAATGCCTGAAAATGTGTGGTCTTATTGAAGCAGTTTTTATTTGATAGGTAAAAGTGAATTCTAGTTCATTTGTTGCATCTGGCAACTTTTCACTTAATATCTAGTTGTTTGTGGGGGAAAATAAAAAAAACACACCGAACTAGATTACTAGTATTTTGGTATACAGTAAAAATAACAGAATACTTCATATTTATGTTAAAGAAAGTGAAATATAAAATATGGATTTAAGATTCTCTACTGAGGCTGCAATAGCAAATTCCCACATTTCTTCCTGAAGGTGGCAGTATTTAGTGACTAAATCGGTGACTACGAGCTGATTTACTGTTACCAAGAACTGGAGATCTATGAAGGTGTCATTTTGTGATTTGAAAGTCCCTTTAACAAGACTTTTCTATTTTTTGGTTTGAGTTATATGCCTCTGGGGGACACATGCTGCCTTGACCAATGACTGACCCGGAGAGCAAGGTAGCATAGGTGCTCAGATACGTGGAGGTTGAGGGGGGCGGGGGGAAGGGAAGGAGGAAGGGAGAGGAGAGGAGGGAGGGGAAATTTTTGTTGACATTGAAGAGATAAGGAAGGAGGGAGTGAGGGAAGGAGAGAAGGAGGGAAGGGGAAATACGGTATTAAATATATGCTTTAGTTCAAAGTAGCAAATGTAAAGGAAACAAGAAGTTGAATTATGTGTTCTATGATTGTCAGTTGCCATCTTTAAGTGAATGGCTTTTTAATAAATACTGCTTTTTTTTTAAAGACAAGCAATTTTTTCCTAATGTTTGAAAAATGAAATAACTATATAAAAAACTTTATTTTTTTCAGTAATTACCACATTGTTAAAAGAAGTAAACATTAGTTTTGGAGCAAATAGATAAAATATTAAAAGAAAATGAGTTTTAAGAACCAAATTCTAACAGGAGTGTGTATACATTTATGTATATGCATTAAAAATTAGCATATGGAGAACTAAATGCAAACATTATATAAAAGATTTAATACAATTGAACAAAACTGAGCTAAATGCGACTGGCAAAATGGCAATACTATTTAAATAACCAGTAAACATTAATAGACTAGATTGATGTCAGAAGTTAATTTGTTTTCATTTATTTTGATTCATTACAGTCACATTAAACTGAAAACAGAGTGACTTATTTTAGTACTGTTTATTACTTAAAATATTTAGATTAGAGTTCTTACAAAGAAATTTGAAACTGCAAATCCCCAGGAGATTCTGGGAATTGTAGTCCTCTGAAGGTTGTTATCAAGAATAGAAACGTTATTGGAGTAGCAGCATGATGATATTCAGTTTACAATATTAAAAACAATTCTATTGAAAATAAAATATTCTTCTTCAGTTTTTTTCATCAATTCAGTGTCAAAACACACCTCAGTAGAACTGTAAATGCTTTTATATATAATTATACCAATGTTAACTTTTTTCTCCTTTCTATTCCATCAGTATAAATTGTGTCAATTTATGCTGACATTCCCTTTATGCATCCATTGCACAAAGTTTTTGCTAGTTTTTCAAGATCTCAATCTGAACATTTAAAAATATATTTTTTTCATACATCCTAGTCATTAGTCAAATATTATTCTTGATTTTAATAGATTTCAAGCACAATAAAATTTATTAGTATCCCCCCAAAATACTCTTTTTGAATCATAGATATTTACTGGACTGTCCCTTTTCTCTTCTTTCCTATTCTCTGCAAGTGACATCTGCTAGATCTGTGTCCACTTTTATCAGCAGAAACTACCATATTAAATTACTTACTTTAAGAGCAGTTTTAGTTCATAGCAAAATTAAACAGGAGGTACTGTTTAATGATCCCTTTGCCCCACATATGTACAACCTATCCTCCTATCAGCACCCCAGCAGCAAAGTGATGCAGCAAATAAGCCCACATTGAAACATCATTATCACCTGAGGTCCAGTAAACATTAAGGACAGATCTTGGTTTTGTGCAGTCTATGAGTTTTGACAAATGTGTAATGACATGTGTCCACCACTGTAGTATCATACAGAATAGTTTCACTGTCCTAAAATTCCTCTGCTCTTTGTTTATTCATTTCTTCCACCCATCTGGCTTGTGGCTATTACTAATCCTTTTACTGTCTTCATAATTTTATTTTTTTCTGGAATGTTATATAGTTTGAATCATATGGTATGTTGCCCTTTCAGATTAGCTTCTTTCACCTAATAATACATTTTTAAGTTGCCTCAGTGTTCTTTCATAGCTTGATATCTTATTACTTATTTTTTAGGACTAAATAATAGTCCACAGTTTGGATGTACCTCAGTTTATTACACAATAACCTACTGAAAGATGTCTTGTTTGCTTCTGTGTTGGCAATTCAAGATTCATGTGGTTATAAATATCTGTGTGCATGCTTTTATGTGAACTCAAAATTGGGTAAATAAAGATCTGATAAATAATATGAAAAAGAAAACTAAAAATGGAGCCATCTGGAATCTGGTTAAAACCAATGACGGAACTTTTGAGAGTGGGATCTCAGGCAGGAGCAGGCATCCTGGAGTGCAAGAAAAAATATATGCTCCAGGATTAAAATCACCACTTGACACACCTATCCTCCTATTAGAAGGACTCTGAGGGAAACCCTTATTTGCATAAAAAGGGTCTGAGTGTCAACTAGCTTGCTTTTAGTGTATATGTAAGCACTCTTTACCCCGAGTCACTGGAAAGAAGTTCTAGTGCTTCTTGGGTCTGTGTCTTCAAAACTATAGTAATCCTAAAGCCCCAAATGTTTTTTCTTTGCTATAACTTGACCAAGCTTCAGTTTCTTGGTCTGGTAATAGCATATAGAATTCTATAAGAAACTGCCAAACTGTATCTTATTTTGCATTCTCACCAGCAATGAATGAGAGTTTCTCTTGTTCTGTAACCATACCTGTATTTGCCATTGTAATAGATGTATGGTGGCATCTTCTTTTAATGTGTAATTCCACAGTGACATAGGATGACGAATATATTTTTCAATATAATAAATATTTATTATTGTCAGCATTTTGATACTTAGGCTCAGTGTTTTGTTAAAGTCAGAGACCTTCACTTTTCTGGGATAAAACATAGCAGTCAAATTTTGTGTCAAGGGTGGATAGATACATGCTTAACTTTATAGGAAACTGCCAAGGATAATTGCAAAGTGATTATACACAGGAGTTTGGGTCTGGCTACTTACTGCTCATAAGCCAAAACTCTACAAACAAGAGTTGGTGGGAGGAAATCAGGTTCAATCAGGAGCTGGCAAACCTGACATGGTATTACTGTCTCAAAAGCCATTTATCTGAATAATAGGAAAGCAGGGACTGCCATAGGAGTGAACTAAGGAAAGGGAGAGACTTACAGGTCTGCATTAGCAGTATCTCAGCGAAATAGGCAGGGGTTTCTAGGAGCTGTATTCACTTCCCCTTTTCTTCCAAATTTTCTTTCTAACTGGATCTGTCATGGTGCAGGTGGGTATGGTTTTCACTATGGTAATGAAGCCATGATTTAACCCATGTGTTATTTCTACCTCTATCTTGGGTTTAGTACTCTTAACTGGATTTCATGTTTTGTCTACAAGAAAAGATAAGCAGGACCAGAGCAAGATAAACAAGGCAAGTACAAAGAGCATGGCGACCAGGCAAGTGACAATTGCTTCCTCTATCAATATTTTCTCCTTATTCATGACAGGCAGTAGGTGGAGTTGTTCTTCTGGAACTATTTCCTGCCAAATAGGGGTATAGTTTAGAGGGCTCAACTAGGAGTAGACTCTTTCCTTATTTGCTGAGATGTTACTAGCAGTCACAAGATGGTATACCCAGTTGCAATTTATTGGAAGTTTTAATGTCTCCAGCTAGAGACATTATTAGAGAACTAGTAATTCAGGAGGGAAGGGACAAAGACCAAAAGAAGGTGCATACTATAGTAACAGTGACATGGTGCTGAGTAAGTTCCTTCCAAAAGCAATAGAAAAAAACTGTTTTATAATAGGAGTCCAGAGTTAAGATTCAATTTTTTTTAATGCCCCATTTGGTGAGTTATTTATTTAAATTTGCTGCCCATTCTTTGTTTTTTTTTTAAAATTATTGTATAAGTCTTAAAAGGATATTAATCCCTAATTTAGTTGTGAATTATGTAAATATTTTCTATTAAATAGGGTGCACTTTTAATCATATTCTCTTTCTGTTTATAGAAGTTTTATAACAAGATAATTCCTATTTTTTATTTTTAATTCCCTGGTTATAGGGATTGAGTTATAGGGGTTGAGTCTACATATTTTATTGTTGCAAGTCTTATATCAAAATATTTAATCCATTTGAAGTTTATTTTTGTGCATGGGGTTAGCAAGTTATCCATTCTTTCACGTGTGATTCTACAATTTTCACAGCACCACTTATTAGACTGTCCCGTCTCTCTTGTATGATCATAGCTATTTTAGCATAGATTAGGTACTGGTATGCACATGGATTTATTTCTGAGTTTTTGATTCTATTCCATTGATCCATGTATCTATTTTTGTGCCAATACCATATTGTTTTTACTATTACTGTTTTGCAGTAGTTTTTGAAGTCAGGTAAACAGAATACTTCCATTTATCTCTTTTTATTTTTTTTTTCATGGTTGCTTTTAAAATTCAAGGCCTTTTGTGCTTCTATATGAATTCCAATTATATTTTTTCCATTTCTTTGAAAAATAACTGGTATTTTGAAGGGAAGTATGTTAAATTTGCTTATCACCTTAGGAGGATAATCATTTTGATTATATTGATTCTCCCAATCCATGTGCTTGGGATATACTTCTTGTATAAGCATATACAAGTATATGACTTCTATACTTATGTCATTACCTAAGGCCTTTAGCGACATCTTGTAGTTCTCATTGTATCGGACTTTTACCTCTTTTAAGTTCATTCTGAAGTATTTAATTCTTTTTGAGACAATTATAAATGGAGTTATTTTTTTAATTTCTTCTTATTATTATTTATTGTTTATATATAAATGCTATGGGTTTTTTAAGTTGATTTGTATCCTGAAACTTTGCTGTATTTGTTTCTAATAACTTTTTAATGGACTCTTTAGAATTTTTCACTTACAATATCATATCATCTGCAAATAGTAATAGTTTCTTCTTTTCCATAATAACTTTTTGATAGACTCTAGAATTTTTCATGTGTAATATCATATCATCTGCAAATAGTAATAGTTTTTTCTTTCCCAGCTTAGATTCCTTTTATTTCCTGTGTTTTTCTGATAGCTCTTGCCAAAACCTCTAGTACTAAGTTAAATAGAAGTGGTGGTGACAATTGGAATTTGTGTCTTGTTTCCAATCTTAAGTGGAAAGCTTTCAGTTGTTTTTATCATTTAATATTACATTGGCTGATGGTTTGTGATATATAGCCTTTATTATATTGGTTCCTTCTATTCCCATTTTGTTTAGAGTTTTTATCACAAATAGCTGCTGAATTATGTCAAGTGCTTGCTTTGTATTTATTGCCATTATCATATGTTTATCTTTACTTTTGATGATATGATGTATTTTAATTCTCATAATTATTGAAATTTGTTCTGGGTCCCAATATTTAGTCTATTCTTGAGACTGTTCCATGAACACTTGAAAGGAGACCTATAATAAAGCTTTTTCCTTTTGCAAAACTGAAACTATACCCATAGAACATTTCCTTCTCCCCTCAGGAGCCACTGGCAGCCACCCTTCTATTTTCTGTTTCCATGATTTTGCCTTCTCTGAATATCTCATGTAAGTGGAGCCAGACAGTATTTCCCCTTTGTGACTCTCTAGCTGTTTTGTGTACCTTGTCAAAGAGGGAGGGATGAAGAAGGGGAGCCTTGCTTATATACTATGTTAAATAATTATGATTATTTTTCTTTTCCTTTTAAACAAAAATTTATAAAGGAACTTTCTGATGTTTTCCTTTTCTAGCACCATGGATGTTTTGTATAACTACTGTTAATGCCTTTTAGTTAGAGACCAGGAGAATATAGGCACAGGCTACATGGACAGGCTTATTACTCACTGCAGTAAGGGAGAACTTGCACCATGGGCTCAGTGATGTGTTTCCATAAGAGGGTGTTAAACAAGACTTAAAATGTAGCAGGTGGCTGAAGCCAAAGACTGTTACAGTTGGAACCCCCTAGAGGTGGGTGCTTGTGAGGATGGATTGCCCTAGGGAAAATGAGAACAAATTATCAGTGGGGGTGGAGACTCTGATAAGAAATATAAGGGGCTGCAGAAGTAGCCCCCAGGATTCAGTGTTCTGGATTTCAGTGTTTGGGGATCTTCAGGGACTCCGGGATCAGTGATTTCTGCTCCCACCATGTTGGTCTTCCAGAAGGCTGTTGCAGGTCTCTAAAGGGAGTGGGGAGGCCCAGAGCAGTCAGCCTCAGAAAGGAAAAGTTCAGAGGATTTGCAAGTAGCTGAGCACTGAAACTTCCCTGTTGTTGCTGCTACCACCTGGAAGACCCAGAATGGGCACCTCGCTGATCTGTGTGAGTGTGGCTGTTTGTTGGGTTATTCCACAGCTGCAGCTGCTGTTTTGAGTGTTGCTTATCTGGTGCTCTGCTGGGGCATCTCGGAAGCTCTGTGAGTGTCTCCTGTCATGTCTTCTGCTGTCTCCATGAGTTGGATTGGCCTATAGTCTGGCTGCCATGTGCTGCCGGTCTGCAGTGGCGGAAGATTCCATCTTGGGAACATTTGTGTTTAGCACTTTAAAATACCAGATGCTCCTACAGGAGAGGTATATGGTCATTTTTGGCCTTAGCAACTCTTTGTTTTACCCTGGTTTGTTCTCTGAACCTGAGTAGTCTTGCAATGGTGCACATGGGTGATGAACTCAGATGGTGACTGGTAACTATTTGGGCAGTTACCTTGCCCAGTTTTAGTGTACCTTGCTGCCCTGTATCAATAAGATTTGGTCTTTGCATTGGGTGATTTTTAGGAAGCTCTAAGGAGGGATGCCGTTGAAAAGTAAGGACAATTCTGTAACTGGGTATCTCAAGAAATCTTATTTACAGAGAGGGCAAAATAGAGCTGTCACCGGCAATAATGTAGCAGAAATTCAGGTTAGCAAGGAGAGGGGAAGATGAAGTATTTCGTGAGATTTTCACAGCAACCATGCTTTAGTTGCCGTAGATGATATTATGAAGCCGCCTTGTTGTAGGGTAAAGGTTGATCAGGTTTTTTCACCCTTGGTGTAATGATGGAAACCTGTGTGCATGCCTGGGTGGGCATGCGCAAGTGGATGCAACTGGGCTGATGCACGAGGTGTATAAAGCTAGCGTCTTGGGGACGCCGGTGTGGTGGTGTGGTGCGGTGGAGTGTGAGGGAGAGCATGATGGCGGCGAAGACAAAGAGACTGCTTGAACCGGTGATGAACCTCCTACCCGGTTGGAGGTAGGAGGAATGGTTGCGAGACACTTGTCTTGTTCGTGTACCATGGTGTCACGGAGGTCTTATCTGATATTGATGTTCTGCGATTGTTTATATGCAGCAGGAGGGAGGCAGGCTAGGCCTTTAAGGTCATTCCAGTTTGTGATTATACTGAGACCTAGCTGTGGCAGATCAGTTCCTGGTTTTCAGCGACCACTACTTTCTTCCTTACCACTTTTGGAGAGATGTAGATTTGAGATCAGGAAACCTGTGATTCTGTCTCAGTTTCATCACCTTCCAGTAGTGGGTTCCTGGGCTTACTCTGTCATTTCAATTCCCTATCTAGTACCTGCCTCAAAGGAACACAGTGAGCATTAAATGAGATAAAGTTCTAGAATGCTGAGCAGATTAACTCCTGTAGAGAACTCATGTTAGCAATGATGACCTTTTTACCTTCATTAACAAAAGCTCTTTCACGTGGAAAATTCTTGTAGTCCTTTAAGAAACACCTTTTTGGGTAATTATCACGTGCCTGTCACTGTGCTAGTAACTATGGTAAGTGAGTAAGAGGCGCTAGGCCTCTGCTTCACAGAAACAACAGGCTAGCATGGTTTCAAATAATTAAGTCAGCAATTTAGTAGAGCGTGAAAGGGTCTATGAAGGTAGCTTACAGTGATACTAAGAAGAGATTAGTGGGGCAGAGAAACTTTGTGTAAGGGAAAGTAATGTTTAAGTTGTTATCTAACTAGATGGGGGAAGAGTGCTCAGAGTAGCAGGAATAGCATAGGCTAAGAGAAAAGTGAGTGAGAACATGGCACATACAAGAGCTGGGGTACAGGCCAGAGTCCAGGGCGGTGAGAGGATTCACCAGAGACAGAGTGGGGAGCAGAACAGGCAGACTGACTGAAACACACTACTGAGGGGAGCAGCGGGCACAGCAGGAGAGGTCTGCTGCACCATGTGGGTCCCCTCCCTGGCTGGCGGCAGGGATCGAACTCGTGCTGCCGTGGCTGCGGTTTGCTTCATAGTGCGTTGCTAAACCCACTGCGCCGCCAGGGAGGCCCTACCCTCTTAGTTTTTAAGGGCATTCTATGTGAAACAATTTTTTTTCTTTTCAAGTCTTGCACACAATTTTGCATTCACTGCAACAGTAATTGTCACTCATTAATTAATTAATGATGATACAATGCTTTGAAAATACAAAGTGAGGACATTTGCTGACAAATTGATGATTTGCCTGATTACTGTTTTGATATAGCCTCTGTTTACTTTCTGTGCTTGGACTTCCAACTGTCTGCTTCCCTTCACACACCAGAGACAGCTGCTCCACAATGGGCTTGGTTTGGTGGCTATTTTTGGCCTTTCTTTCCCTGTGTTGTGAATGAACTAGGAATGATTAATAATGGAATAAAAAAAGGTGGTCTGAGTGATTTACAAAGTCCTTTCCTAATAAGTCACTCTGCAGTGTTTACTACTGTTTTAGTTTCTGACACACTAAAGTGGAGGTAAGTGTCAGAGGCATCCTGTAGGGGATCTGGTGAGGTGAATGTACCAAAGGGCTATTTTGGCTATCTCAATGAATTGCCTTCATTGGGGACTACCAAATGACTTCTATGGATTCTGCTTAACCCTCTACTATTATAATAGTTTCTGGAGAAATAACTACATGGAAATCTATCAGTTTGTATCTTTTCTCTTTAAAAAAAGATTTCAGCATTATACTCTGCTGCTGTTAAAACAAAATCCAAACAAAATCCAATGAGTTTTAATTGTTGGTGACCATCTGAAAGCATTTCATTTATAATTAAGCACCATCAGAAAGTGTTCTTTTGTTTTTACAATGAATATCCAGGTAAAGCAGGTATGAGTGTCAATATCCTATGGAGAAAAACTATGTACACACAGTTCTGTCAAAATGTTGGCTTTAGTCTGAAGGAAGTTTCTGGTGAGAGGTATTTTTCTTTAGTGTGTAGAAAGCATTCCTCAGTTGTCCGATGTGTCAAGTGATTGTATACTTGGTTGCCTGGATATGCTGATGGGAATTTGGCTTGAAGAGGATGCACTAACAGATTTATGCCTAGAAACGCTTGAATGCTTGTGGACGTGTTTCCACTGCACATGTTGAATGCTTGCAGCAATTTTTTGGCCTAAAGTATAGTCCCTACCATCAAAAGCTTGTTTCAGCTAGGGGAGAAAAGGTTTTGCAAATATTTTGCAAATGTTTTTATATTGATTGTGTAGATGGTGACAAGTGCAGTAGGGGCTGATTAAAATCTAGGCTGTAGGGCCTCCCGGGTGGCGCAGTGGATTAAGAAATGCACTATGAAGCAAACTGCAGCACGAGTTTGATCCCTGCCACCAGCCAGGGAGGGGACCCACATGGCACAGCAGACCTCTCCTGCCTCACCTGCTGCTCCCCTCAGCAGTTTTGGTCAGTCTGCCTGTTCTGCTCCCCACTCTGGTGAATCCTCTCACCTCCCTGGACTCTGGCCTGTACCCCAGCTCCTGTATGCATAAATAAATAAAACCTAAAAAAAATCTATGCTGTAAATGGAGTAGAAAGGAAGAGATTACTTTGAGAGGAATAATTTTCATGGCAGAGGTGGCCTTGGAATGGGTCTTGAACAATAGGCAATGTTTCAAAAAGCAGAAATGAGTCTGTGGGTGGCAAATGGGAGAGCATACCAGGACTTGGTAATGGTAGTAGCAAGAACGCAGAGAGTAGAGCAAGTGGGGCAGTAGATATTTAGTCCTGTCTTTTATATTTCTGACCTCTCATTAGATGCCCCATTTATTGTTGGGGTAGTTCCAATTTATACCTTCTGACCTGTCATGATTCTGGTAGGTTGTTGTTCCCCTAAAATGTCTGTGCTAATGCCCAAAACATTTGATTCTGTTACCTTACATGGTAGGGACTTTATTTATAATTTTAAAAAATTTACATATATCTGACATTGATTGTAATCCCCATGTATTCCCCATCACCATATCACCAGTGCACCATCACCTCAGTCCCCCATGCTCTCATCTGCCCTCAACCCTTCCCCTCTTCCCTCCCTACCAAGTGTCCCCAATTTGTCCTTGTCTTTTCATTTTTGGTTTTTGTGTCTTTCTTGTTGTTATTATTATTGTTGTTCTTATTCCTTTCCTTGATCCTTATTTGGTTCCCTTATATTCCTCCTAGGGGAGGAACCATCTGGTATTTTTCTTTTGCCTTCTGACTTACGTCGCTGAGCATAATCCCTTTCAGTTCCATCCATGTTCCCATGAATGCGTCTAGTTTTTCATTTTTGATTGCTGAGTAGTATTCCATCGTGTATATGTCATGGTAGGGACTTTAAAGATATGATTATGTTAAGGACCTGGAGTTTGGGAGATTATTTTGGATTATCTGGATGGACACCCAAATGTTCTCAAGAGTACTTCTGGAAGGGAGGCAGGAGAATCAGTTAGTAGGAGAAGAAATGATGAAACATCAGATTGGAGTGATCGAGAAGGAGCATATACCTACCAAAGACTGGGGCAGCTTCTACGAAGTAAAAAAGGGAGAACAGATTCTGCCTCCAGAACACCCACCAAGAGCCAGTCATGCTAGTGCCTTGAATTTAGCCCAATGAGACTGATTTTGGACTTCTGACCTCTAAGAATAAAAGGTAATGAATTTGTTTTGTTCTTAATAACTAAGCTTACAGTATTTTGTTATTGTAGCAAGAAGTAACAAATACAGAAACTACTCTGAGTCTCTTTATTCCCTTACAAATAATTTGGTTTGACGGTCAATTACATCTTTATTCTGTGCATATGCTACTGCATTTTATAAATTCACAGTTGTGTAAGAAAAAAAAAAAAACTTTAGAAAATGAAATTTAGATCCCTGTACACTGATTTTCAGGGACTAAACCTTGGAAGTCTGAAAGACGATCATCTTCCAGAGGGTGAATTTTGGAAGGGGATGGGTTACATAAATATATTAGGTATTTGGGTGAATTGACCCCAAGATTAAATGGAGTGAAAATCCAGAGGGAATAAATGGGGAGATGGGATGATATACTAAGTCCTTTATTTCAGTAGCCTCCAGTGCTCAGATTTCCATGGGATCCCAATAAAAGGCTTAATTTAGCTTCTGTCATGTCTTGTTCTTTTTGCTGGATTGATATAGACAAGAAATGAAAATTATGGCAAAACATTTTTTGAGCCCTATTTCAAAACAGTTGAGAATATTTGTTTGCCTTTTAGATTCTTGTAAACTCTTACAAAGTTCATTTGTTCAGCAGCATCTCTCAGTTCATTTTGCAGATCTATATGGAAAGGATATTTTAAATTAACATCATATGTATCTATTTTAAATAAAGGCAGTAACCTTGAATACCACAGTTTTTCCAATCAAAAAGTCTCTGGAAATATTTTAGTTAGAAAAAAGCCTCCTGAGGTCAATTTCTATAACTTCCATATTGCTCAAAGGATTAAATCTCTATTCAATTATTTTTATTTATAAAATGTTTTGATTCTTCAAGGAATTCCCATCAATTTCTGAGGCATTTTTTATAGAAGAATTACTTAAGCTGGAAACTCATTCATATATACACAGACACACAGACACACACACACACCCCATAATGATGTCTTGGCCCAATTTATATTATGATAGGGAAATTTATTTCAATAGTGACTAAGTAAAGCAATAAAATAGTCCTAGCTTTGTGATACTGTAAAAGTCATTTATTTCTGTCTCATTATTTCTCAAGCTTTTAGATTAGCTTTCAGAAAAATATATAAATGAGTGACTAAATTATACACTAATTTTAGTTTTCAGAAAGATATTAAAAGATTTATTTTTATATTTTAAGACCTTATGAGTTCTAGAGAAAATTGTCTTTTGGACTTTTAAATCAACTTTTTATCCTTTGTGTTGACAAGATATTTCTTTATACTATAATTATTTTATTAAAGAAAGCTTTGTGGTTACTTAACTTTATACAGCAGGCTATATAGGGTCCTGATCTTGCTTTTGTTTAGTTTTATCTGTTCTGAATTTAGATATTGTTTATTAATTAAAGAAATTGTAGGAAAAAGTTAATAGAACAAAGAAAGACAGCTATATACAAGCAAAGTAAAAATTAGATTATGAAACAGTAATTAGCATAAATTAGAGTAGAATTCTAGTAACTCAAGAGCCAGCTCTCAGATAAAGTAAATAATTAAAGAAATATGGCTTATAAAAGGAATTATTTTTAGCATGAATGAATGTATTATTCTCAGCAAAAGCTTTCTTTGCAAATAGTCAAGACTCAGAAATAAAAATGAGATTTAAGAATGTATAAAAATAATAAGATAAGATAATGCTAGGTGATAACTGGAAAAGAAAATGCCCAAATAAGGAAAAAATTGTTATTTAAAAGCAAATGTATATACATCAAGACCATTAAAGCATGTGAAAATATAAGGATTAATAAAAATCATTTTGAGTAATATAGCCTCACATACTCTGTAGTCAGTAACCTGAAAGTTAATTCTAATTCCAGAGTAAACAGGAATTTGGTTCCACGTAAAAGTAGAACATCCCCTTATGTTAAACACTTTTATTCTTTACTGTAATAAGAGATCTGTGAAGATGAGCAAACTTTCAGCAAAAATAAATAAACTAAGAGCAACAATTAAACAGAAACAACCAACTTTGTCCTAATGCACATTTTCAGAAATATTTTGAAGTTTTTTTCAAAGTTAAGGCTTATGATTGCCAAACTGCACGCTTTCAAAAACAAGACGATCCAGTCAATGGATTCCAGTGTATATGTACTTACTGAAGACACATGATCTGCACATAGAGCTGGATTACTTTGGAATTTGAGATGTTTCACATAACTGAGGTCACTGATTAATCTCCATTTATAGGTTTTGTAAAACATCAAGCTGGATCTTTTGGTTGGTAGGCATATTTCTAAAGTTTGTGGGCTGTATTTGTAGCATACTGGAGGAAAGAATTTAAGTCAGTCAGAGCCATTCAATAGCCTGGGCAAAAGAGTAAGTGTGGATGACTCAAAGGTCACATAAACATTGCCCAGAAAGCTCTGTGGGTATATGCAAACAAAAGCAGCAAACAAAAGTCACATGAACCAAGTGCTTGATATTTATAGAAATATAAAAATGTAATTATTAAGAATAACTATATTTTTAACACATTGAAAATGTAAATTTAGGTGTGCTTTATTGAGTGTTCATAATTTTTTTCTCACATCCTGTATCAGTACTAGTGATTGATTGATTATTAATAGTCATACAAGTTAAACTTCAATTAAGTAGAATTGGAAAGCCCTTGGTTAAGTAGGTATGCCCCTAAATTTACATGGCTGTATTCAAAAGAAGGGGAGAAACCTGAGCATATAAGAAATATAGGCAAGTTTTAAACTATCAACTATTCTTTAATAGGAAGGGCTTCAACTGTTGTTCATTAATCAATATAGGAAATCTTTTGTATACACACATACACACACACACACACACCTCTACACTCTTTTCCAGGCTACCAAATGGTGAAGACTTATGCATCATGTATTGGAAACGAAATCCGTTAGATTTTATGTATTAGAAAATATCTGTTCTAAACTAGTTTACAATTCAAATAAACCTGAGCCCCAAAAGCTACCTTCACATGCTGAGGTTGTGAAAACCACTAGGTGGCAGGAAATGTTATGTCACAGATAAACAATGCTAATCACAAAATGTTCCTTTAATGGACATTGAGTACTCACAGGTTATCTGACCCTGTCCAAATGTTATATGCTTTAAGAGGTTCTAGAGGAATGATGTGATGAGAATTAATCTGGGATTCCAGCTACCTTAGTCTACATACTTTTCTGTTTTGGCTTTAGTGTCTCCTGAAAAGATATCTCTTATAAATTTCTTACAACTTTCAATTTTCACATTTTTAAAGTAGCAATAATAGCACATAACATTATTCAAGTGAGATATTGTATGATCAAGTTTTAACAAGTGTGAAGTACATATGAGATACCATCATCATTATCTTCTGAGTTAATGACTTTTGATATATTTAGACCAATGCTGATTAGGGTCAGTGGAATTTTAGTTTTCCTCCTACTGGGAAGAAAAAAAAAAAAACCAGATTAATTCTCCTTAGGCTGCAGATTAAGTATAGGGTATATAACCTAACCCTTTAGATAGAGCCTTCAGGGGTTCACGTGCAAGAGAAAGCTATGTCTACTCTGAATGATTGTGGGCAAATTTATTTTTCACAAGTAGAAAATATGTGAAATGTATATATTATCATTTCCTTCTGTATCTACAATTTCTTCCTCAAAGGTCTTTTAAAGTTCTTTAGCAATAGTGATTTTTCTCTCTTTTCTCCAAATAGCCACTTTCCCCTTAATAATAGACTAAAAAGGCAATTCTCCAAAGAGGACATGCAAAAGGCCAACAGGCATATGAAAAAATGCTCAACTTCTCTTGTCATCAGAGAAATGCAAATCAAAACC
>JAGFMF010011942.1:5561774-5580439 GCA_019455555.1 Galemys pyrenaicus | reverse complement strand
GGTGTGGGTGGGTGTGTGTGTGTGGGTGTGTGTGTGTGTGGGTGGGTGGGTGTGGGTGTGGGTGTGTGTGGGTGTGGGTGTGTGTGTGTGTGTGTGTGTGTGGGTGGGTGTGGGTGTGTGTGTGTGTGGGTGTGTGTGTGGGTGGGTGGGTGGGTGTGGGTGGGTGGGTGGGTGTGGGTGGGTGTGCATGCATGATACTTGAGAAAGCAGAGATGGTGCTGAATCAGCCATGGAGAGAGGGATATCAAAACCTTACCACCATCCAGATTGGTCCATGAACTACATCAGTGTCCCAACAAGAGCCACAAATGTCAGGATGGCACCTTCTAGGGGTGGATCAAGGATCTTTCTGTGGAGATGGAGACAGAAGGCATCAGAAGATCTTTCTTCCCCTGCTGTCTAGAGATTTCACAACATCCCCAACTCCCTCTATTCTTCTTTCTATATTCCAGCACTTAAGGTTCATGGAAAGATCACTAATCTGAAAGACATAAAACTGAGTCATCCAAAGAAAGGGTCGAAACTATCAGATAGGGAAATAAAATTCTGGTAGCTAAAAAGTTTAAAAGGAATGGAGACAGTATAAACCAGAAAAATCAAAATGTGATAAATCAAAATTTTAAATTGCTGCCACTACTTAGCAGGATGATATGTCCTTTGATACTTCAAAAGGGAGATTATGTATGGTCTCAAGATTAAAGGAACCATGTATTATTTGCATATCTGAATGTCCTTTAGGTGTAGTAGTGAGTCATCTGCCTCCTGTGCTTTTTTTCTTTTTAGATAAATCATCAGAAACAAAAAGACTTCTTTTTATTTTCTTTTCCTCTTTTTCCATTCTCACTTCCTTGTGAAAAATCATCTCCCTTGTGCAGTCTTACCCATACCCCCTTCTCCTGGTCTGAAGGAGAAAGGAGAAGTTTTCCTTTTGAATGCAGGGGCCCACACTGAACTTTAATCTGTGTCCCAATTTGCACGAGATCTAATTTTTCTCCCTTACCTTTTATCATTTTGTGGATGGCAGGGGAGCTCTTGCAGTCAAAATGTCTTACAAGTTCCCAGACAGAGGAGAGCATTTTAAAGAGGTGACAGTTGTCATTTTGTGAGTATGTGTGAACTAAGAGATGCATCATGGTGTCATTCATTCTGTTGTCTCTCCCAGTTGCATTAGTAAGAAGTGGTAAAATCCAAGTTAAAATTTGAATTCCTCATGCTTTGCTTAGAATGTCTGCAGAAGTACAGCTTTATTATATGTACTGAAATGAAAATGAATTCTGTGTACAGAAGTTTGTCTGACATAGACACCAGACAGTGGAATTAAAGTGTGGTTAACTTACTAAATCTCTTACAAAAGGTCATAGACTTTCCAAAACAGGGAGAACTTAATTTGTTTTCCCATAAGATCATTATTCATTATGGACTATTGACCTGTCAACAGTTTTAAGAAGTGCTATTTAACCTACACTAATATGAAATTTGATAATGGGCGGGGGGGGGGGCGGGAATGAACCCTCTGCGTTTAACCAAATAGAAAATGCAGAGGAGGAAATCTTAATGTAATTTGATATGGTTTGAAACTTATTGTCAATCTTGTAAAAAGTCGAGACCACAGGCACCAGTGAAAAGCTAAATATAACCAATCGCCAAATGTTTGAAAGTGCTTTAGAAGGATCTCCATAATCGCTAGATTTTCAAGGGCAAATATTGCCAAGAAGATTTAGATGCAAATTCTGATTTAGGTATTGAAAAAAAGAATTTAGAGTCATAAATATTTTTATTTAGTTTTAAAAGAAACACGTATATTTAGTGTAGCATTTCCATTTTTAAAAAAGATTTATTTATGCATACAAGCATTGGGGTACAGACCAGAGATGTGGAGGATGAGAGGATCCACCAGAGACAGAGTGGGGAGCAGAACAGGCAGATTAACTGAAATACACTGCTAGGGGAGCAGTGGGCATGAGAGGCAGCAGAGGTCTGCTGCATTATGTGGGTCACCTCCCTGGAGGGCGGCAGGGATCGAACTCGTGGTGCGGTGGCCGTGGTTTGCTTCATAGTGCGTTGCTTAACTCATTGCACCACCAGGGAGGCCCCGCATTTCCATTTTTTCTTTGAAAAGTCATATAATGGGTAATAAGTCTTATAACCCATGGTCTCTTCAACTCAAGGGAATGTGGAAATTAGCATTGCCCTTCTGTCTTCATGATTTTTTTTCTGCCTTCCATTGTGATCTCTCAACATCCCCTATACCTCATTGTACAATCTAGCTACACTGAACAATTTCCAACTCTGTCATTATATCATACCAACTCAACTATTTTTTTTTTTTTGGAGCATATATATTTTATTAAAACACTGATATATTTACTAAGGTAGCCAAGATCTCACTGTAATGAATATCCTTATGGAAGCATGCTGAGTACTAAGTAACTCCTTCCATGGTCTGACACGTACAGTGGCGAACAGCAGTTTGTTGACTCTGAAATCTCACCCCATCTCTTCTGTCCCATCTGTGGAGCTGAGTCAGCATGTAGATCTCTCCCATTTTTCTCCTAACTCATTCTACAAAGCTATTGGCACTTCTGCTTTTCTGTGTCCCTCTACCTATCTGATTTGGTTCCACTGTCTGCCACTGAATTCTTATAGTCTATCACAATTAGGCAAACAAAAGGTATAATATTTATTAGGAATACTTGCCCCCTTATCTTGCATGGGCAGTCTCATTTTATGTTCTAGTTTACAGCAAGGCCTTTCTGAAACTTTGGGACAATTATGCATCCCTACCTTTGTTTGCGTCACATGCAACTCACCTTTTCATACCTATTGCACATCTTCTGCTCACCTTGCTCTGTCCTATTATCCATTGTGGAATGCAGTTTCCCTGGTCTGTGCTTACTTGTACTTTGAGACTCATCTCAGGCATTACTTTTCTACAAAATCTTCCCTACGTACTTCTGTTCTGCATCCTGTGCTTAACTCTGGCATCGCTCTTGCAGTGCAATCCATTCTTTTCATTTGCATCAATTCAACAACACAACACACAATCAAAAACAAACAAAATTTTCATATAGTATGTCCTCTAAATGGAGGCCAAATTCTTCATCTGGTGCTTAACTGAAGAATGTATGCTCTGTTTCCATACTGGGGCTGTGTGATCACACAGTGTGTGATAAATTTACTGAGGATATTATAGTTTGTTGTAAAGAGTTGCAGATCTCAATTTGCAAAAACAACAGAACGTATGCTGGATGTTTCAAGCAGGATGAACTGTGATCCAAGGAATCAGCCCATGCATATTCATTAGAATGCAGGAGGCTTATGTCTATATCTTTCAAAATAAGTTCCAGAATATTTATTACTGCTGACCTGGCATGTCGGGGTGCTGCTACCTTTCACAGATCAGGACAGTACAATTATCAGTCTCTTACTGACCTGTTGGGTCACCAACAGAGCTAGGAAGTCAAGGAAGTCACCAATATCTCCTCTGCATCCACCTCCACATATTTTGAGACAATGGAATATGGCTGTAGAAAAACCAAAGTCTCCAGGACTGAGCCTCTGAAGAGCAAGCAACAGGAACAGCGATTCTTCCCTTGTGGAGTCAGTCTCATGCACAGGACTAAAGAACTGAGTCAGTCTGCATCTGGAAACCTGGCAGCAAGGCATTCTGGTAGTTTTAGCTCTCCAACTCGTGCAGTCAGGAGGGTGCTCTGGGAGATTGAACTGGATGCTGGATGCTGAATGCTAATTCTCTGTGTCCACCATCACCAAGTATTGTGCAGTTCAAGCAAGATTAGGACTTTCGTTGGCTAATTTCATTTATTCATTAAAACTGACTCTAGGACATATTCTACGATGGCCTCCTTGTCTCTCAGTAGACTTTCAGTTCCTAATAGAAACTGTGCTGTACTCATCATTGGAACACCACATCCAATACTGTGTCTTGTCAAATGAGTGAATGTACGAATCAATAAACTGGTGAGTGATAGAAAACCTGTGTCTTTTTGTACTTTTTTTTCTTGAATCAACAAATCTCTTTGACTTTCTCTAATTCAGTCAGGGGCAATTTTGCAAGCCCAGCGGACATTTGGCAATGTCTAGAGACATTTTTGAGTGTAACTATTTTAGAGGAGAGAGAAGTACTATTGGCATCCTTTGGATATAGACCAGGGATGCCGCTAAATATCCTACCAGGCACAGGACATCTCACTTCAACAAAGAGTTATTGAGCTCAAAATGTCAATAGTGCCAAGGTTAAGAAATATGTTTTAATTATTTTTTCTTTTCACTTCTGTCTGCGATAATATTCTTATGTCAATAAATCAGAACCCTTGAGAGTGTGGACTCCATAAGCATTCAAATCCTCATCAGTTTTTTCCTCTTGGCAGGTTTCCCCCCTGTGGTCTCCACGCTAATCATGCTTTTCCTGCTCATATTAATAATAGACTGCAGGGACATAGACTGGCCTTTGCATCCTCATATCGGAATTACTTGAGAAAATTATTGAAGTGTCACTCTTCAATTTCTTAATCTCACAGATCTAAATTTGGAATGAATTCATTTAATTTAGAAAATGTCTCAAAAAAAGTGAGAGATGTGGGCCCTCCCTGGTGGCGCAGTGGGTTGGGCAGCACACTATGAAGCAAACTACAGTCACTGCAGCACGAGTTCGATCCCTGCTGCCTCACCCGCTGCTCCCCTCAGCAGTGTGTTTCGGTCCATCTGTCTGTTCTGCCCCCTGCTCTGTCTGGTGGATTCTCTCACCTCACCGCACCTCTGGCCTGTACCCCAGTGCTTGTATGCATAAATAAATAAATCTCTAAAAAAAAAGTGAGAGATGTTATTCCAATATATTTTGATTCTTGGGGCAATATACCAGTCTCAATGAATTAGGATTTTTTTGTCCTTTTTCTTCCCCTTTTAGAAAATACATAATTTATGTATAATTAAATACAAAGTAACTGAATTGTCAAGAACAACTGAATATTGCCCTAAAATGATTTTCCTAGAAAAATACAGTTTCTTTTAATTTGTAGAAATATGTTCCTTTTCATAATACTCCTTGAAGAATATATACCACAATTAAATAAATATTATAATTAAATACCACGATTAAACATATGTACAGTCAGTCCTTCATATACTTGGGTTCCTGTCCATCTGTGGGGCTCTGAGTCTCGATTCAAGCAAGGATCAAAAATATGTGCTATGTATGATATAGAAAAGCTGAGGATGGTTGTATCTGCATTGAACATGTACAGACTTTCTTTCCTGTTATCCCTCAAACAACACAAGGTAACAACTATCTACATTGCATTGCCATAGTATTAGGGTTATAAATAGCTTAGAGATGATTTAAAGTATACTGGAGGATATGTATAGGTTTTAAGCAAATACCAAGGGACATAGGCATCCACATATTTTGGCATCTGTGGGGGCCAAGAGTCCTGGACCAATCCTCAGCCAAAGAGATGATTATATATAGTCATAATTAAAGTCGAAAGTCTTAGAGCCAGAACTATATAAAACTCAGTGAATGCAACAAATCCTAATTGAGCATCTACTATTCCCCTTATGCTAGCCATTGAGAATAAAATAGTCAGGAAATCACACTTAGTCTCCATCCTCATTGAGTTTATAATATTTCTTTAAGGTCTCCCTACTAGATAATCATATATGTAGGATCTGATTACTTATAATGTCCTATAATTGAAAAATCCTATAATTGAAAGTGACAAGGTGGTATGAAAGTAAACAGAATCTGACACACTTTCCAACTTAGAGTGGCTTCCTTAAGAAAACAGTAATTAAATTTAAACCTGAAAAATAAGTCTAGAAGGAATAACCTCCCAGCAGAGGCATATACAATGTCTTGAGGCTAAAAAAAGAAAGAAAAAAAAAGAGCCTCTTTTTTCAGAAAATACAAAAATTTTTTTTTAAAGATTTATTTATGCGTAAGCTGAGGTGTAGGCCAGAGGTATGGAGGGTGAGAGGATTCACCAGAGACAGAGTGGGGAGCAGAAGAGGCAGATTGACTGAAATGCACTGCTGCAGGGAGCATCAGGGGAGACAGGAGAGGTCTGCTGCGCCATGTGGGTCAGTTCCCTGGCTGGGGATCAAACTTAGGCTGTAGTGGTGATAGCGCTGAGACTGAATCCCTTGGTATCTTTGTTATTCTTTTTGGTCTTTTCTCAAGTTTGTAATAAGGTGCTGAAGTTCTATCCATCATTTCTTCTTTCAAAGCAGGTCAGAGAAACTAGGAAGAACTTACAAGTGTCTTTTTTTTAAATAATGGAAACAAGCTTCCCCAGAATTGCCTCCAGCAGATTTTTGCCTACATTTGGGGTCAGGGGTTAAAAGGAAACTGAGAGGGCTTCCCTGGTGGTGCAGTGGGTTAAGCAACACACTATGAAGTGGACCACAGCCACTGCAACACGAGTTTGATCCCTGCCGCTGGCCAGAGAGGGGACCCACATGGTGCAGCAGACCTCTCCTGTCTTGCCCCTTGCTCCCTTCAGCAGTGTATTTCAGTCAATCTGCCTGTTCTGCTCCCCACTCTGTCTGGTGAATCCTCTCACCTCCCGCGACTCTGGTCTGTACCCCAGCTCTTGTGTGCATAAATAAATAAATCTTTAAAAAAAAAAAAAGGAAACTGAGAAAGTACACATCTAACTATATTTTCTCTGTAGTAGGAGCAGCATGGTGAGCAGAGGGTAGAAATGACTTTGGGTTGCTCAAGCAACAGGATATGTCACTTAACATAGGAAAGCAAGCAGGTCTCCCCGGCAGCAGTTCTCAAGGGGGATGGAGACACCACAACCTGTGGCAGCAGCAGAGATAAGCCATTCCAAAGTGAGAATCACCAGGAAGACGAAATGTTCTGTGGCCCTCTAAGTCACTCCTTGGGAATCTCAGGATATGATCATCTCTGTTCTACTTACCAATATATCAAGTACTTAGCATGGTGCCTTTAAGCCCTGAACAATTGTTAAATGAATGAATGAATAAATAAGTCATGTATGAATGGCAAAACAATCCAAGATGACACTGGTAGGAATCTAGTGCTGGGACTTATTTAAAAGGAGCTGGGGTAGATTTAGCAGATTTAATTGGTTAACTTTCACAGATGAGAGGACGATGTGCTATCTTCATTTCTGTTAACAATGTTTATCTGGGAAAAGGGCTTGTGAAAAGAAACATGGAATTGAGGGGCTTAATGGAGAAAACTTTCAGGGCTTTGCTGAGCTAGGATCCTTACTCACTGTAGGTGACTGCAGAAGACCACACTGGGGAGAGGGAGCTGGTATGACCTCACCCCATCATGTCCAAGCATATCTTTCTTGTCCTTCAAGCGTATTTTACACATTCAGTTAAGAGACCAGAGATTTGGCTGGGAAATTTCACTCCTGACTAAAAATCCCATTTATCTATGAACTGAACTTGTTTTAATAAAGGGAAAGAGAAATGAATCTGAGACTTGCCTATTTCTTAGACCCATTTAAATGAGTCATAGTGAATTGAATCTTTTCAATTTTTTCAGTCCTCTTAGGCTGCTCAGTTATATACTATACCCAAAGTTATAAATACATTGAAATTGATTTTTATAACTTTGAAAGTTCAAAATCTATGAAGTTTTTTTTTAAAAAATGGAGAATAAAGAGGGGAAGGCTGTGCAAGCTATCTTGTCTCAGATTCAGTACTTTCTAAAAATCTGAAATTTTTGTATATTTTGTTTATATTATTCTTGATTTTATGACCTTTAAATGTTGAAGATGAGAATTATAATTAGTGTTTCTGGAAAAGAGGCTCATTTTAAAAACCATTTTCAGTGTATTGGAAAAAAGTCCAATCAAAGATCCACATAGCTCTCCTTAGAAATTAAAAAAAAATAAATTGTAGAAGACCATAAGAGGACCAGAATATTAGAACAAGTAAAGACAAGAAATCAGATTAAAACCTTTTTTTCATATATTTTATTAGGGTAGAGAGTTCTTTTTTCAATTGAAACATAATTGGAAAATGATAAGTAAAAACAACTAATGTTATTTCCCTAGCTAAATTATAACTTGTTCTATTCACCTGTGTTCGAAATTCAGCCTAAGCTTAGAATATCCAATTGTCTTCACTATCCAAAATAAATTCTATGATTAAAATTTTGTTATTTTTATCTAATTATAAAATGATTAGTTCTATGTGGAAAAATGAGGGTTAGAATAAAAAATGAAAGATGCGTGAGAAAACTAGCATAGGGAGATTAACTAAAAATGGTAGAAGTAGAGAGCATTTGGGAAAGTGTGTTAAAGGGATTATGTTAAAATTTACTCAGAGTGGCGAAACAGTCCAGGGTTAGTTATGCAGTTTTAAGCAGTGACAATCAGAAGGTGAAGTGTGAATTCTGCCTCAAGCTGAATACAGAAACCAGGACCTAGGGAGGAATGTTTGAGGAATAGCTGCATCAATAAGCAACCATGAGAGAAATTTGGAGCTAGAAGACAGGAATGATGATTAATTTTATGTCATCTAGACTGGAAACTGCATGCCCAGTTAATTGGTAAAATATTATTTCTAGGCAATAATGTTTCTGGAAGAAATTGGCATTGAATTGATAGACTGAATAAAGCAGGTGGCTTTTTCCATTGTGGGTCAGCATCACCTACATGTGTGCAGGACCTAACTAGAGCAAAAAGATGGAGGAAGGTTGAATTTGCTCTGGATGTCAATCCTCTGACTCTAGGCCTTCGGAATCTACAGCACTGACTTTCTTGTGTGTCTAACCTGAAAAAAGCAGATGGTGGGATTTGTTATGCTTCTTTATCATTTGAGACGTTGCATTATAAATCTCTTTATGTATGTATATATACATATACATATTCTTTTTCTCTCTATTGTTTCTATTTTATTGGAGAAGCATGGCTAATGCACCAGGGATAGCTGTTAAAAGAATCAGGAAGGAGAGGCCCTCCCTGGTGGCGCAGTGGGTTAAGCAATGCACTGTGAAGGAAACCGCGGCCACTACAGCACGAGTTCAATCCCTGCCACCCGCCAGGGAGGTGACCCACATGGTGCCGCACACCTCTCCTGCCTCACCCACTTTTCCCCTCAGCAGTGTATTTCAGTAAATCTGCCTGTTCTATTCCCCACTCTGTCTCTGGTGGATCCTCTCACCCCCCACACCTCTGGCCTGTACCCCAGTGCTTTATGCATAAATAAATAAAACCTTAAAAAAATCAGGAAGGAGAGGGAAAGGTCAACACTAAGGTTTATGGATATAGGGTAAACGAAAATCACTCAGGCTCTTGTGCTCTTGGCCTTGAATGCAGGAGGCACTTGGGAGTGTGGACTCAGGGTTCGCATGCCTATTGGTGGACATCTGCTTTATAGTGTGGGCATGATAACTGGACACACCTGAGCTGAGAGATTGAGGCTATAATGGCAGCATCACAGAAGATAGGGGTGGGTGGCGTGGCAGAGGACTGTGGTAGAGAGCAGTGGACAATGGCTTTCAAAGGAAAGAGCAAATAGAGAGTCTCGGGGCCCACATTGCTGTCTCCCTGTTGGCTTATTTCCCCTGAGTACTATTAGAAAACCTGTGGGGATGATGCCAAGGGCATCAAGGTTCTCTTTTAAATTGCCTGAACTGACGGATAACCGACCTGTCCTGAGATGATTGTAGAACACTGGGCTAAACTGAATGGGGAAAAGAGGAAAGATGAGTGAATGCATGTGACCGTGACTTGCAAGTGAATGTTAAGTATGGGCTCTTACACCATCCTGAGACAACTAAGATGTTGGGAGAAAAGAGGGAGCAACACAGAGACAGTAGGCGAGAAAGGCTAAGAGGAGGTAGAAACCCATGTGGAAATTGTAACACATTATCAAAGACACAGGAAAAGAGGTAGGGAAAGAGAAATATCCCATGCTTTAAAGAATATTCTGAGAAGGAAACAGTGCTTCACTAGGTTTTGTGTTAAGTGCATTAATGTTTCCTGTCAATTCTGTTGTTCCTTGAATGACAGGCTTTGCAGTAAGTTATCACTCTCCTTTAAAATTCACATAAGCTACTTAAACATTATTCACAGCTGTTCAAGTTTTTTAAAGTACTTTGACATTTAAAGGTATCATCTGAGGCTTCAACCAGAAGTATATGTGTACGTATTTTTTTACTACTTTTTAAAAAAGCTGTACCTATCATAATCAGATGTAAATCTATGTACCATAGGTAAGGAAATTAACCAAAAGGTTTATGCATACATTTTTTGATATATATACATATATACACATATATATCTGTATACATATTCCTGACATACATGTGTGTAAATATATTTTTGATACCACAAATACATGTATATATGCATATGTATGTAAACATATATTGTATATAATATTAGCATTTAATCTTTGACTGAAAGGTCAGATGATAAAAGGCCAGGATGGAAAATTCTGGTGTAAAAAAAGGTCAAAGTCTCAAATGTGATGAAATATGGACTGCAAGATCTGGGGAAGCAGGCTTTGGTTGGGTGGCAGTAATGGCACATTTCTAAACCTTAATCATATACTGTCATATTCTGTGGAACATTAGGGACACCCCTGTTTCCTATCTCAATGGTGAGAGGCGCAGTTAAAGGTGTCTGTGACTGCAAAGCTAGTGCACTTTCTCCTATTCTTGTCATTCCTTTAACTTTCAGTATTCAGTGTGACCTAAAGAGCACTAGATTCACCAACCAGGGTCCTGGAATCTGGTCCAGACCCCCATAAGGAGGGTAAATTTAAACAAGTTTCTTCCTCTTCTGGATCTCAGGATCCTCCTCAGTGAGTTGGTTTAGCTTTCTAGTCCTCAATCTTTTTCTGGTTTAACATACCGGGTAGCTGTTGCCTATCCTGATCAATAGTAATAACAGTGGAGTAATGTATTTATTTGAGGCTCTCCAGAGAAATAGAATTGATAATATATATATGGCTATAAAGAGAGGTATTTTTAAGGACTGGCTTATGTGACCATGCAGGCCATGGAGAAGCCCTGGGAGCTGCCATCTGCAAGCTGGAGGAGATCAGGAAAGTCAGTGGTAGTTCAGCTCAAACCTGAAGGTCTGAGAACCAGGGGGCCAAAGGTGTATGCCCCAGTCTGAGTTTGAAGGCCTGTGAACTGAGGCATTTTCATGGTATGATCCTAGTCCAGATCTGAAGGCCTGAGAACCAGGGGTGCCCATGTTCAAGCACAGGAGAGAATAATGTCTCTGCTAAAGCAGAAAACAAATTTGCCTTTCATCTGCCTCTTGCTCTGTTCAGGCCCCCAGCAGGGTAGGGAGGACATTCTTTTTTATTTAGTCTACTGATTCAATTGCTGATATCTTCTGGAAAATGCTCTTACAGAGTCACCCAGAAACAATGGTTTACCAGGTATCTGGGCATTCCTTAGGCCAGTCAAATTGACACAAAATAAAGCAATTGACATAAAATAAAGCAATACAAGTTATATGGACCATTTATTGAATATTTCATCTATGTTAGATTCTAAATTGGTGCTTTTCCATATTTATCCTCAGCACGTAATTTTGCATTTCATTATAATATTATTCCCAACTTAGAGACAGGAAATTTGACTTAGTATTTGAACAACTCAGCAAGGTCACAAACCTAGTGAGTAACAAAGCTCTTGTGAATTTAGGCCTATCTATTCTCTAGGTGCTTGTTCTTCATCCTACCTCATTGCTCTTTATAGTCATAATTATCAAAAAGGGAAAGATAAGGTTATGCCTCTTTGCCTGCAGGCATATCATGATATTGGGAAGAGAATAGTTTGCAAAAGCCCTTTGGGGGTACCTCTACCCCCTGACTTTGGATGCTGCTGATGAGAAGAAACACAAGTTCTAGTCTTATCTCTTATAACACGGTGGAATCTAGTAAATTCTATTGCTTTTTATTGTCCTCTAATGGCCTACAGGCTTCAGCCAATCAACTCAGCCAGTCATTCTTTGTCTTCTTCAATAACTCACTGTTTGACTGAACACTGGGGATGGGCGTGGTGTGATACGGTTGCTGAGGTGAGAAACTACTCCTGAAACATAGACAGTGCTGTAAACTACACTTACTTCAATAAGAAAACAGCAACAACTCAGTGTCTTCAGATAAGCCTCTGATCAGAAACTTCATTGTCAGCTCTGATTTGTCTTCTGATGATACCTCTTAGATAATGTACTGGAAGTTTCACCTGGGTCACTTAGTGTGCTCCTCTAATTAGGTTGCCAGAGGCATAAGGTCATTACTGTCACTAAACAACGGAGAGCCATGTGACTGATGTCTGTGATGCAGTTATAGACCTCTACAATTGTTTTTATATTTGGCAAGGATGAGTGGACCGAGGGTCCATGAATGCAAGTGGCATCCACTTCTCAAATGTATGACATCTGAAAGATGTGCCACACCGTCCATCAAGATGTCTTGTGAGAGCACCCCTTCCAAAGCGACTGACAGAAAGAATACACCCTCAGATGATACTAGCATTGGGGTACATTTTCATTTATTTATTTTCCTCAGTGACAGTGATGGAGAGGGCAAGTATCTAAAATAGGTGATCGTTGACTAACCGAAAAGATTGAGAAACTTATTAAGATATACCTGGGAGGCTGAGCAGATTCCATAAAACTAGAAGATAACCAGATTAGAAAAAGGATAACCATCACATTTGATTACAGTGACTGGGGAAGCATGTCCTTTATTTAGCATTTTCAGAGCGCGCGAGTGGTGCCTTATTCCTGCCAGGTAGGAATATCCTTACAGTACGAAGGGCAAAGGGCGGCACCGGAACCCCTGAGATTTCTCACTCCCATTGGGAGTTTTCTTTCTTCTCCTTGTCCCTTCCTCTCTTCCTGACACTCATCGCACTCTCCTCCAATACCCATATCTTCACAAGTCAAGTTTCAGGTGAAAAAAGGGGGGTAGAGGGGAAGTTTTTCACCAGAGTGATGCGAGAGCACTACTACCTGCATGCCCTATTGTTCCAACCAATGCTCTGTTCACCTTCACCTGCCTGTAATATTTCAGAGCTCAAAAAGCCTGGAAGTTCCGTGTTTTTTTTTGCAAATATAATTATTTTCCAAATAGATTATATTCCAAAAGATGAATAAAGATGCAAAGAATATAGTTTTGGCCTCCATTTCATCATCTCTAATATATCAATCACTATTTGTGGAATACTACTATTTGCCAGGAATTATGCTAGTGTTTTGCATATGCAACTTCTATCCTTTCTACCTCTCCTCCATCATTGTAACAGATGACCCTAGTTCTATGTCAGCCCTTCTCTGTACTACACTGCGGGAGTCACATGGAACTCCCCACACACCAGCTTCTCATCCCAAAAGTTTCTGCTTTGACCTGTACTTCTGACCTGTTCTTTGTCCTGCTGTTCCCCAAGGTGTCCCTCCCTCCTGGTCATGGTCTGTGAAATTTTCGCTCCACTCTCAGATGGAAAACAGAGCAAGGAGATTGGGGTCCCTGGCCGAACTGTAAGACAACTGCTCTTATAGTTACTTTCATAAATGTATTTTTGCATGAAAAGTTGGACTCTACAGCTTTATTCCTGCCAATATCTCAGCAATACTGTAGTTCAATCAGCTTTTACAAGTTGGTTAAAAAAAATCCAGCTCTAATACTGTTTCTTTGTACTGTGTATTCTGAGTTGAAAACTGGATTTTACAGATGAAATTTTGGAGTACAATCCATTGATACATTAGAGAATGTCTACATTTTGGAGGATATAGAGAAAGAAAAGGTTGAATTTTTGTAGATTGATAAGTTAACCTTAAAATGTTACTTTAAGGAACAGCGATGCCTTTTTCTAAATGTATCTTGAGTTATGTCCCATGAAAAATCTAAATTAAGTTTTAAATGAAGTATGTAGTGTTCTACTCCAAATCTAAGTGCAGGCCAAAATAACAGGCAACTGAGGAGAACTTCATGGGAAAGCATGTTCTGTCAGGACAGCATCAGCCTCTTTTCCATCTCTGTTTCTTCAAGGCTAGTCCAGCTATTTCCTGGCGTAGAGTCAAATTTCAATAAACGTTCAATTTAATGTTTCAATAAATGTTGGTGATTGTTGTATCTGAATGAACAGAAGGCTTTAGTGTCTGCATCTATGTATCCCAAACTGAACTAAATTATTTATCTTAAACTGAACCTCTCTTCTTTTCCCCAAATACTTTTCTGTGATGCATTTTTTTTCGTAGTGTGCAATTAAAAATTGGCAAATGGCTGTTTGAGATGATGGAATATTGGTTGCAAGCCCAGACCAGGAGGAGAGCTTCACACCCTGCCTTATTCTTATCACACTATCTTTGGATGAGTCAAGATTTGGTTTGGAGCATTTGTATTTAGCCTGTCACTTGGTTCATCATTTGTCTGGAGTCCTTTATGCCTGATAAAAGGAGAAAGAATTCTGAATGTGAGTTCCTTGAGACAGCGTTCAGGTTCTTTTCATATTCATGTATTTTTTTTTTTTTTTTGAACATCAAGTCTACACGAGGGAGGAAATCCTTGTTAAATAACATTTGTTAAATATCTGTTAAGTCAGTCACTGTTCTGGGCAGGTTATAAACAAGTTTTAACTTCATTGTATACTTACAAGTTGTTCTCAATTCCAAGTTGAGTTGAGAAAACTGAAGAGATTTGTTAAAGTCTCCTAACTATGAGGTTCACCAATGTACACCCAAATCTTAGCACAGTGCTTGATAGATACTAAACATTCTATAAATACCTATCCTAAGGTTTGTTATGTTTTGCATGTCCTTGAATTTTTCACTGTCAAGTGCTGTCTTCCTATTAAACGTGTTCAATATAGTAGCAATGTGGCTTGAAGCATTTTGGAGAATGTATAGTAGTTTTTATGTTTGAACATATATATTATAAACATTCATTTAATTATATTCCCATTTTTTGGGGGTAGAGCACAATGGTACATTCTTCTTTTTAATTGAAAGACATTTAATGAGAATCTACCAGTAAAATTATTTTTGTGTTCAACTTAAACAGGTCAGTTTTCATCTCAGTCATGAAAAGTTCAAAGTTTTATGAGGGAGGCAGACATGTGGATTCAAATTGCCAGTGTGGTGGAAATAAGTTCTATTTCCCAGTGGATAGGTAGATAAATAGATATAAGATAGAGGGATAGATAAAGATATTATATATGTATAAAATTAAAGGCAACACTGGTAGGGGTGTTAAAAGAAGAATCAAGGAAGGTGTCTTAGAAAGTATTTGAGTTGAGATTCAACTGACTCAAATTATTTATTACCCAGATAAAAGAAAGGCATTCAAGAGAGTAGGAATAGCAAGTATAAAGACACAAGACTTAAAAAAAAATCTGTAAGATAGTTACTGTGTCTAGATGGTGGTTTTTATGTGAACTTTTATGGGAAGACAAAGACAAGAAAGTAATAATCAATGACATTTATTTTGTATTTACTGCACATAAACTATGTTTTTAAGAGTTTCACATAACAATCCCATTATTTCTGACCACAACTGCTGATTATTATTCTTATTTTAGGAAAACAGGACACTAAGCCTTTGAGAATTTAAACTTTGGCTTAATGTCAAAGCCACATAGCTAGTGACAGAGCCAGTTCTCACATGAGGCCAATCTGACAGCAGAGGCACTGTGCTTCACCACAGTGGGTCACTGCAACGGTAAAAATGTGGGATGGGAAGGTTGTGTAAGTTCTGCTAAGGAATTGGGATTTTATTACCCTTGGTCTGAGGAGCAAAAAAAGATTTTAGAGCTATTTTAAAAGTTACTCTAGTTAGGAGAAAAATAAGTAGGAGAGAAGAAGATGAATTTGGGGACATGGATTACTTGCATTATAAGGCCATTACCAATGAGGGACATAGAAAGAGAAATGGGTCTGAGTCAGAAGAAGAAAGAGTTATTAAAGTTGATTTTAAGAGCGAGCAGTTTGAGTGTGCTGTAGATGTCCAAGTGGAGAAGGTAAGTAGTCACTTGGAATGGAATTATCAGGAGGTGCCAGCAGTCTGGATAGAACAGGCTCTGACTTGGGAGTCATCAAAGATAAGCACCTGTATTATAAGGGAATATTTAGTGGCAGAGGAAACATCTAAGAAACCAAGAAGTATCTGTGGAAGAGAGCACACGGAGGAAATGATGACATGAATCAGGAGAGAATGGGAGAGGAGGAGTAGGGAATAGGGAAGGTGGACTTCCCATTCAAAGAGGACAATAAGAATTTGGCAAGAGAGGTGGGGGAACAAGCAGACACATATTTTTATAAGCTGAGTACAGTTAACTGGTAGGTGGTGACTAGATGGATGAGAGAAGAGGACTAACTGATGAGGACCTTGAGTCATTGGAGGAGGAGATGTGGACAGGAGGGGCATCACAGTTGGGTGAGGGCAGAATGGACTGGGGAGAAATAACTTGCTCACAGATAGTACAAATTGAGTCACAGTTTTCACAAGTGACGCATCATCTTGTGTAAGGCTGATAATAAGTTGACTCAAAAGCAAAATTACCAGAATAGTCATCTTTATGGAAAGTTTGAGACCCTGAGAGTATCATAGACCCTTTTCATTTTAACTCCCTCTAACATTCTTGTGGAGGTTACAACAGGTTAAAATGAACATGGTAGGGAATCCCTGAAGAGAAAAATCTATAAAAGGGTTGAAATAATACCTTGTCAGCACTTATACATTTATAAAATACTTGGTGATATTCCTCTCCCACGTTCCTTTCTGGAACCACATCTGTGCTCATTTCTCCTTCTACCTGGTATCCTGCCCTCACTAACTCCTCTTTTTCCTTACTAACTCCTTCTTTTCCTTTTCCTGACCTCACTTCCTTACTATAAGATTCATCAATCTTCTTTCTTTTTTATGATCAGGAGAACTTTTTCTTTTGTGCTTTTTATATTGCTCTTTGCTTCCCACCATGTTTATCATGCATCAGTTACGCTTGATCACACTTTATCCCATTTGATGTTTTGTGTCTATAGTATAGGGAATGTCTTACTTTTATCTTCCACCATGATCCAGTGCTATTAGCAGACACTGAAGAAATATTTTCTAAGTTAATATGGTTCTCTTTATTGATGAAAAAACAAAGGAAGTCAGTGTGGAATTTAAACTGTTTAGAATTGAGGTCTATGCTCTTTACTATCTCTTTGCTTCTCTGGAAACATTAAAAAGACATTTAAAAGGCGAAAAATGAAAGCAAGCATTAATATAGAACTCAGATGACCCAAGCAAAAACCAGTTGAGTCACTTTTACTCTCCCAGATGCCATTTGTGATGTCATTTGCCTTTGTCATGGCCTACCTCCTAATAGTTGCTTTCTGGTGTGAAGGCTGCAGCCCATGTGCCAAACTAGAACTCTGGCTGTTCTCTACAGAGATCTGTGATGATAAATAAATGCAGAGAGATTGCTTGTACTTTTATCGTAACAATTTGTCCCATTTAAAACAAACTCATATAATATCTAGTGTGCTTTAAGCAGGTATATAATGTTACCATCCATGCTGTACATCTATACACTTATAAAAAAGAATCAAATGCATTTGTAAATGGAAAAAATAATGTACTGCATGGTACCAGGCTGGCACCGAACAAAATTTTTCTTCTCATCTTACTTCTCAGTTGCCTACCTTAGCTCATTTTAAAAAAGATTTATTTTTATTTATGCATACAGGAAGTGGGGTGCAGACCAGAGCTGGTTAGGGGAGGGTGAGACAATTCACCAGAGACAGAGTGGGAAGCAGAACAGGCGGACTGATTGAAACATGCTATTGAGGGGTGCAGCAGGCAAGACAGGAGCTACACTGCTGTGTGGGTCAGCTCCCTGGCCAGGGGATAAAACTCATGCTGCAGTGGCTGTGTATAGCTAGTGCTGAGACTTAACCCCGGCACCACCAGGGAGGCCTTAGCTCAATTTTTCTTTTTTGAATTGCGCTGTTATCAAATGCCAGAGTCCTTTCAAATCATTAACTGAGAATAACATACAATGGTACATTTGTCAAGAGCATTTGTAAATTATTTGTTAAACAGCACATGACAATTGACATATTTCGCTTACTGGGTTGTGACGAAGGAAACATTCTTTTTGTACTTATTTGCATGATGTTTAGAAAAATTGCATAATGATAGCAGCCACCTATTATGTAGTACATGGCTCCTATAGGAAACCAAACCTTACCACGTAGGAATTAATGGTGCTATGAAGTTGAGGTTTTGTCCATACATCGCTCCTTAAATTTTCCTGTTTCCTCTTATCAAAACTACAAAAAGGACATGGCATTTACCTCGTTGCATGAAAATGTAAAATTACTCAGTATCACCTTCAGTTTTTTTCCTTTTATAATTGTTTAATAAAGATAAAACTGAATTTGAAAGAATAATCCCAGTTTTGTAGTGAATGTACTCCTGGTAATAACTGTCCTTTTAATGCCAGGTTTGTTTTCACTCACTGCTGTTTATTTTTTATTTATTTATTTATTTTTAACTTCTTTTTAAATTTTTTTATTAATATAAATTTTTTAAATTTACATATACTTGCCATCAATTGTAATCCCCATGTATTCCCCATCACCGTTAACACCAGTGCACCATCACCTCAGTCCCTCGTGCTCCCATCTTCCCTCAATCCTCCCCCTCCCCTC
>JAGFMF010011942.1:5520663-5561724 GCA_019455555.1 Galemys pyrenaicus | reverse complement strand
GTGTATATGTACCACAGCTTCCCGATCCACTCATCTGTTTTTGGGCATTTAGGTTGTTTCCAGGTCTTCCCTATTGTAAAGAGTGCTGCTATAAACAGGTATTCTTTTGAATCTCACTCACTGCTGTTTAAAGGCAGCTGCTCTCTGACTCTGGCATCACAGTCTTACCTACAAAGGTCACTAAAAGCAGAGAGCATTGACCAGGGACCTACCAAATGCGTTTCATATTTCCTTGACCTCTCTCACTCTTTGCTTATTACATTTGAAATAGACACTAGTTGAGTCCCCCTGAATTACCTTTGAGAAGACAAAAACATTGACAGAAAATGCACCACATTTATCTAATGGAAAGATATGCCTTCACTTAAAGCACACATATGGAAACTTAGCAGAGAGTAAGCCCACGGTGAACAAACTATGAAGGAATTCACAGCAACTACAAAAATAAGTGAGTGCTTGGAGCAACCAGGTTATATTTATTTTGTGCCAAGCAAAGCAGAAAATAAGTTTATAGTCACTTTACTTGTTCTTTTGAGGAACCAAAAAGACAGTAAATATAGTTGAAAACAGAGAGACAGATTGTGGTCAAGCTTGCAATAGGTCCAGTGAGTGGATAATATCTCTGGATTATGAGTTGTGGTTCCTCAGGAGGAATGGTTGGCCTTGAAAGAAGCCACTGAATGAATTCCTCTAAGTTTGTAGGACTGAGAAAAAATCCCCACTTCCCTCCATGGACAAAAGTTAACTTGATCCATGTACTAAAGTCTGGGTAAATATGAATATGTGGATTTGCCTTTTTTAAGCATCTTGATGCATTTTGCTGTTTACTTTTCTTCATCTTTTTAACTTTGGAAGAAATTGTTTTTTCCTCAGATTGATCAGTGGGCTGGAGATAACTGGGCATTATCTTTGGTTCTTTTGAAGGGATTTCAGAATTTGTAGTGGTTGATGCTTTCTTCAAAGTTTCTGGTTGCATGAGTTGTTGAAGAAGTTCTATGATCTCTTTACCATTTTCTCTTTCCAGAATCTCCAAACAATGTATGCTTGAGCAAGAATTCTGGTTTTCCAGTTCTATCACCTTCTTCTTTAAAGCATTAATATCTTCTTTCATAGAGAAGATACCTTTAGTTACTGTGCGCTGTTTGTTTTCATCAGCATTCATTCTAGTTTCCATTCCCTCTGTCTGCTTCTGATAAAAATCAACATTTTTCTGGATTTTTGATACTTCACTGATAATATTGGTCATTTGATTGAGGAGTTCAATTTGGGTAGTTTTGATATCTTGGAACATGACTGTCACATTCATTTCTTCATCATTACTAATGTCTTCTTGGTCACGATCATAGGAGGTCATAGATGGATATCGAGTTGGCTCTGAGTATTGGTTCTTACATTTATGGTAAACATTTTTAAGAGATTTTCTGATTTTGGAGAGATTTGAAGACCACATCTGCCCAGCAGCAGCTTTTACCCTTTTGGCTTGAAGTTTGTACATTTTTCATAATGAAACAAGAGGTAAGGTGTTGGGAAACCTGACCAGAATCAAAGACAGAAGCAATATCAGAATGAAATGGTCTTTCTCTTACTATTTGTTGGATGTCTTTCCTGGTAACAGCGTTGAATGCACTATGGAGAACATCAAAGGCAATAGTAGTCACTCTAGGTGGTTAACTTCTTAAAAGGCAGTCCAGCTAGAGAATTCTGAGATAATGGTCAACTGGATGGAACTTTCCATATGTGATCATTGATCTGATGTGACATCACAATGGCCACTGGCTTCAAATATAGTTAAACTGAAAGAGAGTAATTCTCAGTTTTTTTCACAGCACTCTTTTTTCACTCATAAAAAGTATTGAGGACCACAGCACTTTTGTTTATGTGGATCATATCATATATGGATTATATACCACATTAAAAATTAAAACTAAGCAAGTCTTACAATACTAATTTGTTAAAAAAACTCATTACATGTTAAGTAACTTTTGGATGAATAGTACTTACGATTTATAAAAGAAAAAATGAGAAGAGTGGCATTGTTTGCATATTTGCATGTTTTACCCAGACTAGTAGAGAAGACATGGATTCTCATGTCCAATTTAGTATTGTATCTGTTTTAATATTTCATTCTGGTTAAGTAGTATAATGAAGACATGATCTCAGAGAGGTATATAAACAAAAAAAGTATTTTAATAATCTTTTCAGATATCTGAGGATTTTACTTTCCTGTTACTCTGCCAAAATCTGACAAATGACAATTAAAGTTACTTGCAATCTAAGATTTGTAGTCTTAGATCAAATCCATGAACTTTTATATTCTTACTTTATAATTCATTGCTCTATCTTCCATTTTGAATGGATGTGTAATATCATGATTTGGCTATTTGAAAAATATTATTAATATCTTCCAAGTGTTAATTCATTTTATTTATTCTAATATCAAAATATTGTATTCATATATATCATCACCAGTCTCACCAGAAAAGTCTTTAAGTATTGAGAAGAGGCCAAGCTCAGAGTAAAATATAAAAATATTCCAAAATTCTAATTTTATATTGAAATTTATTTAGCTTGTTGTTAATTTTCCTTAGATAGGCTCCCTACAGTAATTTTATTTTTCCAAAATCTTGCCAAATACTCAAATATGACTACAAAAGTTTGCAGCCAATTTTTATTTCAAGTAAAATGTTATTACATGAAAACAAGTGGCTAGTTCAGTTTGTAACTCAGATAAATACTTTTCCTGAAAACAACCTTTGGAAAGTAGCTGAAGTGCTTTTAATATACTTCTCACTATATCACATACTATTGAAAAGGCACACTGAAGGGCTGAGACTCAATAAAATTAAAAATATTTGCTGCCTCATCAAGGTTATTCTAGAACAAAACTGTTCTTTTGTATTATGTTCTTTTCTCTGATTGAGTGTAGATGCAAATACTATCATTGTTGGTACAGTTTCGCATCACTACTGTGGCTTGTACTAAGGTACCAAAGATTTTACTTACCATTGCTTTTGTAATGCAATTTGAAAAATGTAAATATCAGCACAATGAAAAAGGCAATACTGCTCTAGTATTAATTTGAAATATTTTTGGCTTCATAGTCCATTGTATACCCATTTTCAGAAGAACTGCCATAGAGTATTAAAATACCATCATTCCTCATGTATATTCTTGTAGGATTTCCTAAAAATAGGAAATTATTTAAAAATTTAAAATAAAATAGTACTTGAAATCCAGCCTTCTTGAATTGACAGATATTTGATCCATTTTATATGTTGAGGCAAAAACTTAATTTTAATCCTTGGTTCCATAAGATTGAATATTTTAGAATTATTACAATAACACGATCACCTGTTTCTCAAGTTACAGTTACTCTGTCAAAGAGGATATTCCTTCTTGGATCAGTGCCCATTTCAACCACTCTTTCTTCTATTTACACCTCAGTGCAGGGCCATTTTTGGTATAGGTTTATGTGTAAACTCTGAACTTAGGCAAAAGTAATTTAAAAATTTTGCTTCATCATTGACGTCTAGATTTTTGCTTTACTGTTCTATCTTTGAATTCCTGTTTGGTAAATTATCCAAAATTTCTAGAAACCTTCTAAACTCTTGCTGAGGGAGAATGTTCTCTACAAGATAGGCTATCTCAGGAATGGTATTTGGAGCCAGAGAAGGTAGCATTCAAAGCTGTTGCATTTACCTTGGCCAAGGCCATTCTCTCCAGCAAGCACTACATACACAGTACTTAGGGCCTATAAACTTTGCAAGGGCCAATAGAAATATCTGAGGCTTGATAAAAAAAAAAAATGGTTGAGAATACTAAAAGAAAGCTACAAGATTGAAACAATAAATATTTAATTAAATATCTCCAAAATGTACTATTATATCATCTTCATTAATTGTTAACTTTAGTATTAAAATTTTATTACATTTGGAGGCAATTTGGAGATTAAGTATTCTTGCTTTACAAGAGTTCCCAATGAAATTATAGGGATTGCTTGAAGTAATTACCCTTTCTGGGTTAATAACAGCTAAGTCTTATTGGTGCATATTTATTATGTAGTTATATTTATATTCATTTAAATATTAGCTTATTTAATTGAAGTTCAGAGAAGTCAATTTTACTTTCTGCTAAAAAGTGGGCAGAGTCAAATCCTCATATTCTGGTTCTAGAATCCATGTGTTTTACCTCTAGCGACACATAACCACAGTAAAAATAAATGCTTGTCAACTCAGAAAGAGATGGACATCTCAATTTTTAGAAAAATCATACTATATACTTATTGAAGACTGGTTTTGATTAACACTTTGCTTAGCAATATGAAAAAAATCTAAAGGTTTAGTTGGTTATTTTATTTATCAGTTATTTGAAACAAAAATTTGTGAAGATTTTAGAAGTTAAGCTATCTTAATTCAAGTAAGTGAAAATAAATATTTAGAAGGAATTTAGAAAATAAATATTCAAACAGGAATGACCTCTCACAAGTCTGTAAAACCAGATTTAAATCAGCATGTATTTCACAGAGTAGTTTTGAAGATTAAAGTTCTCAGTATTGTAAACCCTTTTCCTTCTCCCCTCTGACCACCTTCTTCTCACTTTTCTTTGAAATAAGAGGGAGAAATGGTTAAGAGTATGATACTTTAGTTCTGTGTTTCCTCCTTCCCATCATTCCTCCCTCCTTTTCTCCCTCTTCCATCTGTATGACTAAGGCATAAAGCATGTGCTGCTCACTGTTCAATATACTAATCAGAGAAAGCATTTGGGTTAGACGAACACCAGAATGCAGCAAACAAGGCCAGACAAAACAGAGTTCTGTCTCCTAGTACAGTTAGTACAACCGTGTACGGAGTTAGGCATAGAACAACCATTGGAGAGATAAACGTGATAATAGATAATATTATTAACATATAAATGCTGGTATTTTAACTCTATATTTATTATGTCAGAGTCAGGATTAAGTATATTAAATCACCTTATTTTACTTTCTTTTAAATGTACTTTCTAGAGGGAAAAAGAATGGGTAGAATTATGGCTATCCTGCTAGCAATCGGGCATTACTTATAGCCTTTATAATATACAACTGTTACTCATGTACCCATAGTGAGTCTCATCATGAAAAACTCTTCATAGTCTTTTTCTCTCTACCTCACCCCCAATTTGAGGGCCAGCTTTCTGAAACCCCAGGCTTCCCCACATGAATATCACCTGCCATGTACAGAATAAGAGAAAAGATGAAGAAACAGGAATAAAGGAAATCTCAAATCTAAAAGGATGGCTGACCACAGGGAATAAAAATGTGCTAATTAGAGAACTCAAAGTTGGTACTACACGAGCCATGTACTTAGGAAGGACCTCAGCGTCAAGCCATCCTCTTCTACTTGCCTTTCTGGCCATGAGACCTCCAAGCTGTTGCCCTGGACCAAGAGGGGGGCTGGAGGGAAAACAGACATGCTTTCTCCAAGGCAGGTAGAGTGAAGCAGTGATGTCACACTATCATCTGAAGGAAGTGTGGAGCCCTGTGGCACTGGGACATGCGGGCATGTTAGAGGGGCATGTGGAACAAGACAGAGGGCCACTTCTGTGGTGTCAATAAATGTTCATACTGCAACTTTAAATTCCCATGAATCTGGAAGCCAGAGGAGTAAGATTAACACCACTGAAGAAATGATGGAAAGATAATTGTTTCTAATATTCGGTAACAATAATCTACTTTTCCACTATAACTAAAATTGTGTGCTCTCTGTCTGGAACCCCCTGCAAGCTTTTACTCATCCTGTGGGAGACATGCAGATATTGCTTTCCTTGTATTGAGTGTTCTGATTCCCCATGTAGTCTTAGCAGTGCTCCTGGCACGCTCTGGGTCCCCACTGTGGAACCTGTTTTGAGTGAATTAGACTCCCTCTTTTCTCTAAGCTGCTGTGTGAGCATTTTAGGTGAAAGTTGAACATCCTGACTCAGCCATTCAGTGACTATGGAAAGACAAGAAATTATCCACTGACTGGGGCAACAGGCCTCCATTCTGCGGAGTTCTGTCTGAAAACTTTCTGTCCACCAACCATGGGCAGACAAATGGATTTAGGAAGCAATCCCAAAGTGCTGCAAATTACATAATCACGACCATCTCCCTGCCTGATCCTTTAAAACTCCCTGTGCCCTAACCCTGGCAGCACTTGTTGGAGACTGCTCCTCGATGGTGTTCCCGTATCACGATTCTTATTCTTGCATAAACACCTTCCAGATTATCTTACAGCATGAGTATTTTTCAGGTTGACACCACCCAGCAGTGATCAGCATATGCTGTTGTTACTGTTAGCTTGTATATCTCCCCTCCAGACTGAGAATTTTGAGGAGAGAAACTTGCTGTTTATATCTTTATCTCAAGTGTGACAAAATCAAACATATAGTTGGTACTCAACACATCTTTTTTCAATGACTGACTGAATGAATGAATGAGTGAATGAATGCACTTGTGGGTAATTGTCCAAGCATCCATTGGCTCTCTCCTGGGCCTATTTCTATGGGTAACTAGGGAATGCATTGCTTGCCTCATAAAGGGAATCTGTGATAACTGTTCTCAGCTCCCGAGGGATCATTTAGCAATTTTGGGATATAGATTTAATAATTGCCTCCCCAAAGACCTGAAGCAGGTAAGTGTCAGGGGAGGTAAATTGAGATGGATGTAATTATAAACCTGAAAACAGCTAAGGCATGGATAAGTGAGAGAGTCCAGTAAATGATGGTCACAGGACAGGTGTTAATGATACTATACTATAGGATCTAAGGTACCCAGCATACTTACCCACTGTGCTATATATTAAATCTTTCAGGCCTCCAGGGAACCACAGGTGATCAGTGTATTCTCCAAACCCCTGAGGGGATGACTGTAAGTGCATTTGTTATCAATTTGGATACTGAGCACTTATTTTTTATTCATGTCATCTTATTCTCTGAACTCCAAATTTATAATGAACTCTCTCTTGCTTATCTAGACATACCCTTCACCATTTAGTTCTAGGACCCTGGGGGCACATTAGTATTTTATGTAATCTCTCCTCCCTGTCATCTTCCTCTACTTTCTGTTATGCTTGGCTTTCCCTGGTAATATATTACATAAGGTTGCTTGGTTTCTATAATTCTCAACTTTACCTTTTGTTTCCCCTTCTCTTATAATACCATTAAGCCTCTGCTCCCTTTAACTGATGATTGACACACTCTTTACAGTGCTTTATAAGTACTGATGTGCACAGTTCATGTAGCCATAAAAATAAATGACTGGAAAAAAGAGGAGAAAGGGAAAGAAGTATTTTTGCTTAATCATTCACCTCCTTCCTTTAATGGAACTGGTGAATAAATTTAGCGAATTGGTCTATTTAAACACCTCTGTTTCACTGAATTTATATCATCTAGCAGATCTTTAGGGAAACCATTATATGACAGGTACAGACCAGGATTTACTTTCTGTCTTGTTTCTGGATTGCGCTGCACTTCATTTAAGGAGCACTGAAAATTAAAGATATGGAATGCCTAATGATCACATTGGAAATGAGGATTTAAATTTTAAGCAAATCCAGAAATCATAAAGTGTGAAAGTAGAAGAATGGTAATTTTTCTATTTCTAATTAGGGATTCATTGTAGTTTTCAGTGTTGTCTGGGTATGTTAATATAGCCTTAATTTTAAGAAAAACTCTGCATGAGTGTTTGGTATTCGGTTGTAATAATGCTTTATAGCACTGTTAAAAAACAAAAATCCAATCCAGTTAATTTGAAAAATCTAACTGGTTTTATTAAATGATTCATGAATCACCCAGCATCCCAACTAGCCAGTAGAAAGCTGTACAAATGAAAAGTTTTTGCAGGCAGAAAGAGGGCAAGATAAGGGAAGAGAGAATTGTTTCAGGCTTAGGTGACCTACCTATGGGCAATGGAAAAGGAATTTGTGACTGATTATCTAATTTTCCTTTGGGGAATGGAAAAAAATGACCTCATTGGTGCTGACCAGGAAATTCCGCACTGACCAGTTTTGGTGACATTCCAGGGGAGGTGTGGAAAACCGCATTAGATTAGGTATTTAATCTTGGGTTTAGCAGAAATTCCTCCATTTTGGATCTGTTGATTTTTTTTTTTTTTCTTTTTAATGGTACTTTGGACTACAAAATCCAAGGAGTCATCTTCTTTGTTAGTGTAACATTTGAAAGATTATAGTATAATGTGAAAGATTGCATTGGCTCTTTTCTGGAAAGTCCTTACTAAGGAACATTTATTGCAATGGCATTTTATGTTTCTGAGGGAATTTGCACTGGTGTCTCTGGAAGTAAATGTGTATTTATTGCTCTGGTCTATTTTTGCATCTCTCATTAGTCTGCTCTCTATTTTGGGCAATTTACTTTCCATTCTACTTCATCTGTACAACAAGAGTAGCTATACGACCATAAGCTGATACTGAAGGAGTGTCATAAGGGTTAACATGAATATGTTTATTATGTCTAATTTTAAAATTTATCTAACACCCCATTTAAAAAAACACACACACAAAGTATTACTATGCACCATTTCTTCAGTGTTTTCTCTTTAGGGGTTTCATTTTAGAATCACTTGCTCTTTTTGTTTAAAGCTACATGCATCCTTCCTCCTATGTGGGTGTGGATTACAAAGATCTTATTTAACTTTGCAAGCATATTGTTTCTCCTTCTATGCTCTAATTATACACAAAAGAGAAAATGCCCAAAAGAAAGCCATAAAACTGAAAAATAATTACTTTTTTCTTTTCCATCTCTGCCTAGGCTTTTGCAACTATGATCTAAGTGGGGGGGGGTGGGGGGGTGGGGGATCAATATTCATTGTTCTAAATATTCCTTGAGGCCTTCTTCTCTCTCATCTCCCAAATGTGTATTGCTTCTGCAGCTGTTTTTGGCATGACAAAAGTCAACTGAAGTATGAAAAATATTTAGGAATGTTTATAAGATTGAATATTTCATTTTTGTTCATCTCTTTCTGGAAATTTGAGGTCTCTTTCTGGGGGGTCATAGTGTAATGTAAATAAATGATGGAAATGGAGAGAAATAGTAGTTTTATTGAACACATTTCTATGATTTTCAGCTTCAATTTTAGGTACTAAAGGCTATGATTCTCACTGTAACTTGTGAGAATTAGTTACCAGTCTTTCTGTTTAGGCGCCCAAGTTTCTCTCCTATCATATAGTGTAAAATGATAGCAACTTGGCTTAGTCCTAGGGCAACTTACATACTAAAAATAGGCAAAAATCTTTCTCATAATTTCCAATGGACATTGCATTTAAAATTTTGATGGCACTTACAAAGATGAAAGAACATATTTCAGGAAATTGCATTCTTTGTTGTTAGCAAGTATGGCTGAAGTAAAATGGATGCCCAGCTCATTGTTAGTGTTCAAAAAAGTGACCTCATTGCTTGAACCTAGTAAAACCTATTTTAACTCTTTTGGCTTCAGTATTCCTTTGAGAATGCTATGAAAATTTTGCCTGCTTCCTCAGGAGATGGCATATGCGTACAGTTTTACATGCAATTTCAAGTGATTCACAGACCTCCCTCATGTCTCCACCTCCAGCACCCTACCCCCAAAGGCATTTATAGACACTGGAAATTATACCCCAGCTTAAAATTCCTGACAGTTAAAGAAGGATCCTTCAGGCTCCAGTATCTTTTTCTGGGCATTTTGCCTGAAGGTGTCCAGAATGCTCAGGTGGCTTGATTCAAGAACTTAGAATAAGTTTAAGCAATTGAATACTTAAGGATCAAAGGAGGACGAGTCCTGTGGAATGCAGTAGCTTGGGAATGGCTCCAGTGAGAACCTTAGACAAGGAGTGAGTTCTGGATAGATCAAAGTAAGGATCTTCTAGGCATGGTGAAGTCAAGGTCCCTATTTGGTTTGTTCTTCATCATGCCTTTCATGGGGCCTAGTATATGCCACTAGACATCTGTAAATATGTATATAAGTCTTTGTGTCTCATTTCTTGAGGCAAGAGGAATGGCATCTACCCAGGGCTCCAACGTAAAGTAACTGTGATGATCTCTGGTGGTCTAGGGGAACATTGCATGTGTTTTGTAAGAGTTACTGGCAAAATTAAATATCTTAAATATTCAATTTAAATATCTTAATTCTAATTAAAATTAAATATCTTAATTTTATTGCTAAGGAAATAAGACATGAAAGGGATGATATATTCAGTATTTTATTATAATTTCTGATAGCCTTTAGGATTAGAACTTATAGTGCTGATTCCATATCACATGTCATACAAAATAATTCAGGCATTGGTGAGTCTTTATTAATGTCTCCTTTAGGTATTAAACATATATAAATAATCTGAGCTCAAGAAATTTCCAAGGTCATATAGATTTGCATTTCATTGGATGAAAGATGTACATTATTTTTTTCAATGTGTGTCTGGCATTGGACTTTATCTTATAATAGATGGTATCTGAGCACTGTGCCATAGATTAATTGGTGATACTTTTTCTGAATATTTAAAATAGTACTATGCTTATAATTAGTGGCATTTAGATTTATTAAAATCTAGTGAATGTTATTTACCATGAAAACCTAAATTTAAAACTAGCTTTCTATCCTTACATAAATGCATTTTACATGTTAATTTTTTAATGAAAATGAAAAGTTCACAGACTTATGTCCTAACATAATCTTATTAAATACCCAAAGCTGTTTTGAGCAATTATCATTCTGTGGAAGTTCTAACTTGAACCTAAGCTGAGATTTAAAATGTCTGGCATGTTGGGTGAACCTAGACATTTATATGAGATGTTAACACATAAAAATTGATTTACACAGGATCTTATCAGAGGAAGGAGAATGTTTTTTGGATGTCTGTAACTGGACATAGCCGTGTTGATTACATTCTCTAGGAAGAGGATATTATATAGATTTGGGAGCATGAGTTTATTGAGGAAACATCTGTTAAGATGAAAGTGAGAGGAATTTTATTGAGCAGGGAAAGCCTAAAGATCTGACAAAGCCTCAGAGAAACCAGCACTGAGTTCTGGAGCAAAGAATGCCCATGAGATTGAGTCCCTAACTGAGCAGAAATACGCTGACCCTAGTAATACCCTCCCCAGTCTTTGTGTGGGTCGCTAGGAATAGCATGGTCTCTGAAAACTGAACATACTATAGCTAGAAACCTTTAGTGTACTAACCTTTTTGAATATGAAATTTGTTCTTTCTTGATGGAAGAGGTAAGAAATGCTCACAAAGCACAGTGTCTGTATTAGGTGGGGGTTGTTATCCAAGGACATATGTTTGAATCCTCAGTGAGGCCTGTGTCAACCACTGTGTAGGACCCAGGCTTTATCCTGTTTGCAAACTAACAAGTTACTTTGCACAGTATAATTTGTGTTGGCTCAAGACAAGACACTCCCAGGTCAGCAACAAAGGACTTTATTATACTCAGGGCACAGTCACTAGCATGTTACATGTTCCCATAGGTAACGCAAAGAGGGCTAGGAGGTATCGGCATATATAGTGGGGTATGTTACAGGTGAAGAACTTCAAGATTAGGAAACTCAAGACTTTCAAATGGGTGGAGAACCTGCCTGACTTTTGTCTCAGGGAACAGTAAACAAATCTGCCCTTTGTACCAGAGGGAGACATTCTGTCTTCAGAGGTTTTAGGCTGTGGAAACATCCTTAAAAAGATAATCCAGAACAAAGACAGCAATGTCTCTGCTTATAAACCATGCAGAAATGTGAGAGATCCATGGAGAATCACTTGCCAAAAGGAGTTCTAAACAGAAGCTGAAGGGAATATTTTCATCAGTAACTCTGTTAAACAAGGGGCCTACACATACAGGTAATTTTGCCTTGGCTCTAAAGTCAGAAGCGTTGACACATAGTGGGGAGAGGGATATTCTTTCTATTTCTTGTAAAGCAGAGAGACTTCAGCTCAGAGAGAATTTCAGGGGAGGAACGCCATGTAAACATATTAGTTGCTTATGGGTTGAAGAGCACCAAAAACCAGTTTTATTGACATAAAACCTCTCACTGACTTTCCCTCTCAGTGTCTGACTGTAGCAAGTTGGGCCATAGTTGGAAAATGATGAGATGATTGGGAAAAATTTTGGAGAAATAGTTTGGCAGCAATGCAGGATATGATGTTTCATGGGTCAGATTTCTGTCTTTTTTGCAGTTAAGAATAAAATGTGGAGAAATTAAACATGTTGTTACCATGCAACTACGGGGTACCCATGGACCCCCAAACTTGTAGACTAAAGGGATTCAGCCATCCATGTGCACAAAAGCCAAGAATACTCTTAGTGTGAATAACTTCAATATAATTAGTGTGCATAGAGAAAGAATAGAAGTTTATCAATAAAACACTTGAAATTACCCATCCCCTTGTGGTCAAACGCTCAGTCAAACATGGTTGGCCTGAAACAAGGGCACTGAAGGCTGAAGGCCTGACACAAATTTAAGATATCTTCTGCTGGAGAACCATAAAAAAGGGGTTCTGAAGCAGCTTCCAGAAAGATGGGATGAAAGGAAATACCACCTCAAGATAACTCTCCTTATTGTGAGCCTCCCCATGTGTTTCTCATGCACTTGTCTTTTCTAAGTGTCTCTACATGTCTCTTTCCATGTTTCCTTCTGAGCCATACCAGGATGCGTGTCTGGCTATGGAAGCAGAGCTCTCCCCTCCCTTCTTTCCCTGAGCCCAAATGCCTTCCATGTTATGTACTGTAGCTTCACCTGGTCCTTGACTCTGCTGAGAGGGTGGAGAACATGGTACCACCTCTTACAATGTGACTGTTAGATTATCCTTCTAGTACCCATGCTGGTAAGGTCTGTCTGAAGAGATTGGGTCCCATCAGCAGTGTTCGCATGAGACCTTTATGAATGAGTCTATATTTAGTGACTGCTTTCAGCCTACTAATAGTCGATACCGTATGTATTCCATTTTTGTCCCTTAGCTTTCTTTTCTCCAGAATACTGAAGGAAAGACTTGAGTAAGCAAATAATTTCATCTAACAAAAAAGTTTGTTGCTTTAGCATGAAGGAGTTTCTTATTCACATTTCAAAGCTCAGTTCAGTATTTCTCTCTTTCTTGAAGCTGCTTTATTCCACATTGTAGTCGTTTCTTCCTCCTTTAACTCCTATGATTAATTCTAAAGGTGAGCAAATGTTCGCTATGTATTCTTAATCAGTTCAGAGTGACTAGACAGGACTTTGTTGAGAATTGTGACACCATGTTCCAGCTCTTAATAAAAGCAGCCATGACCAATGTGGTTCAAGAAATTGCCACATAGTGGTTGTGTCTTGCATGTTATGTAAATAATGACATTTACCTGTTAAGTTCTTTAAAAGTGTTTCCACAGTAGACAGCTCATTTTCTTTTTTTTTTTTTAAAGATTTATTTATTTATGCGTACAAGCACTGAGGTACAGGCCAGAGGTGTTGGGGTGGGGATGAGAGGATTCACCACAGAGAGCAGGGAGCAGAACAGGCAGATCACCAGAAGTACACTGCTGAGGGGAGCAGTGGGCACAGCAGGAGCGGTCTGCTGTGCCATGTGGGTCCCCTCCCTGGCCGGCAGCAGGGATCAAACTTGTGCTGCAGTGGCTGCGATTTGCTTCATAGTGCGTTGCTTAACCCACTGCGCCACCAGGGAGGCCCCAGCTCATTTTCTTTTAAACACAGAAGCTATGTAGTCACATGAAGCAAGTGTTCATTTTATGAACAAGTTTGGAAAACACTGCAAAGTATCAAATACTTGGAAATTCACAATGAACATTACCATAACAAAGGCTATGAAAAATCAAGTGTAAAAGAAACCTACTTGAATATATATAAAATCTACAATCCTCAGTACCTTTTATTACAGAAGTTGTTTTATCTATAGCAAACTAGTCATTACATAACACTGTTTTATTTTCTTGTGCAGAAACATCTTTTTTTTTACTTTTCATGTATCAGTTTTATCTCTCTATGCAGCTGAACTATAAACTTAATGAGAACAGGGAGTATGTACTATGCTGCTTATATATGTCACAGGATCTATAGAATCAATGACATATAATTGGAATTCAATATGTATATTTTGATATTTTAAATAAATTCACCATAGTAATAACAGCAGATCCAGATACTTCAGATTCTCAAGTGTATTCCTAGTACTTAACATGTTGTTTAGAAATGAATTAAAATATATTGTTTATTTAAATTATTTATTAATACAGTTGGGGAGACTCAGATAAAAAACATTGCAATATAGGAGCCAAAAGATTTCAAAGAAATTAAAATTTTTTAATTTTATTTTTATTTTTCCAGTTTTTTAAGATATGATTGACACATAACATTGTATAAGTCTAAGGTGTATGAAGTGATGAATTAATATATGTATATATTGGGAAATTTTTACTACAGTAAGTTTAATTAACACATTCTTCACCTCACATAATACAATTTTGTTGTCATCATTATGGTGAGAACATTAAAGTATTATTCTCATAGCAATGTTTGAGTTTACAATATAGTATTGTTAACTATTGTCACCAAGCTGTACCTTGAATCCTAGGAACTTATTCATCTTCTAATTGAGAAATGATACTCTTGGACCTAAACCTCCACATTTTCCCCCAGCCTCCAGTCATTGGCAAACAACATTCTTTCTTTTTTTAAAAAGATTTATTTATGCATACAAGAGCTCTGGGGTACAGGGCAGAGGCCAGGGAGGTGAGAGGATTCACCAGAGACAGAGTGGGGAGCAGAACAGGCAGACCGACTGAAACACACTGCTGAGGGGAGCAGCGGGCGGGGCAGGAGAGGTCTGCTGCGCCATGTGGGTCCCCTCCCTGGCCGGCAGCAGGGATCGAACTCGTGCTGCAGTTTGCTTCATGGTGTATTGCTCAACCCACTGCACCACCAAGGAGGCCTGCAGACAACATTCTATTCTCTGTTTCTGTGGGTTTGATGTTTTTCTTTTTTTTTTTTTCCCCATGTATTCCCCATCACCATCTCACCAGTGCACCATCACCTCAGTCCCTCGTGTTCCCAGGTTTGATGTTTTTAGATTCCATATAACATGATATCAGTAATCGTCCTTCTCTGATTTATTCCACTAAGCATAATGTTGAGGCAATGTGTAAATAAAGACAGTGTGCTTGTGCTATAGTGAAAGAACATGAAGTCAGAATACACAGGGAAGCCTGACAGTGAGTGCTGGAGCAGGGTGTTGAGATGGGCTAACACGTGGATGGAAGGTGCAGTGTGCTTGTGGGTTGGTGAAGCGGTGCAGTATTGGGGAAGTGCTGTTTGTTGTTAGACTGCCGTAGTTCAAGACATAGCCACTTGCTAGTTCTATGATGTCGTCACTCTCCACTGTTTATCTGGAAAATAGAATAAAGAGAGTGTCTAGCGCATAGGGTTATGGTGAGCATTAAATAAGATAAAAAATTTGACCCAGAGCCTGTTCCTTACACTAAGCAACATCAGCACTTGTATTCTATTATTTTTGTTAGGGTAGATTGGAAAGATTACAGAAAGATATATACCCTAAATTTCTGAGTAGCAGTATGGTATGTTCTTTACTTTGATGTTTTCAGATATCTCTTAGTTCCTAGTTTTTACATACTTGGTATGTATTACGTTTGTGTGACACTATGATCAGTCAAATCTGTACATCACATAAAAGAATATTGCAATGTATCACTTTACTTGAGGGCAAAACCATATCCTATATTTCTTTTGTGTCATTTGCTGAGCCAGCACTGTACTTCCCTGTACCTAAATGCTCGGTAAATGCATACTAAGCATTACATTAAAATGTTTTTAAATTATATTAAACATTAAAAATAAATAACTTTCAAATGTGATTATAAACTGAAAGGTAAATGGGTCTTTTTATTTATTTATATTTTATTTTTTAAAGATTCATTTATTTATGCATACAAGAGTACAGGGAGGTGAGAGGATTCACCAGAGACAGAGTGGGGAGAAGAACAGGCAGAGTGACTGAAACACACTGCTAAGGGGAGCAGCGGGTGAGGCAGGAGAGGTCCGCTCGGCCATGTGGGTCCCCTCCCTGGCCGGCAGCAGGGATCGAACTCGTGCTGCAGTGGCTGCGGTCCACTTCATAGTGTGTTGCTTAACCCACTGCGCCACCAGGGAGGCCCAATTGATCTTTTTAAATATAATATGATGTGGTCGCTGTCTAATCTGAATTGCTGGTTTGCATATTTTCTTAAATTATAAGCATGTTTTCTTTAATTTTTAATAATTTATTTATATTTATATTTTTATTCATTGTTCAGTTTGGTACAATGTTTGCTCTCTCCTCTCAGGTGTGGTCCCATAAAATTCCCACCATCAATTTACCCGTGTGCCATCACCATAGTCCCTTGTGCTCTCTGCTCCCCTTATGATCCCGCTCCAACTCCTGCAGAGTATCTCAGATTTATAGTTATCTGTTAATTGTGGTTTTAAATTTATTGTTATTATTATCCTGATCCCTTATTTGGTTCCCTTATATTCCTCCTATAAATGAAACCATCCAGGCCTCCCTGGTGGTGCAGTGGGTTAAGCAACGCACTATGAAGCAGACCGCAGCCACTGCAGCATGAGTTCGATCCCTGCTGCCGGCCAGGGAGGGGACCCACATGGTGTGGCAGACCTCTCCTGCTGTGCCCRCTGCWGCCCTCAGCAGTGTAYTTCMRTYRATCTGCCTGTYCTGCTCCCYGCTCTGTCTGTGGTGAATCCTCTCACCCCCCACACCTCTGGCCTGTACCCCAGTGCTTGTATGCATAAATAAATAAATCTTTAAAAAAAATAAATAAATGAAACCATCCAATATTTTTCTTTTTTCTTCTGACTTATTTCGCTAAGCATAAATCCCTTCTAGCACTATCTGTGTTGCTGTGAATGGCATGAGTTTTTATCTTTTTTGATTGCTGAATAGTATTCCATTGTGCATATATACCATATCATCTTGATTCAGTCATCTGTTTTTGGGCATGTGGGTTGTTTCCAAGTCTTACCTATTTTAATAGTGCTGAAATAAACACAGGGATGTAGGTACCCTTTTGAATTAATATTTTTGTGTTCTTTGGGTAGATCCCTAGGAGTGGAATTGCTGGGTCATACTGTAGCTCCATTTTTAGTAGTTTAAGGAACCTTCATAGAGCTTTCCATAGTGGTTTCTTTACCTTTTTATTAATTTAGATATTGAATATTTCAGTGAAATTTTCTGAAGCCCACTTTTATTTTTCATTTTTTTAGTGCTTTTGCATTCCTTTTTAAAAATTAAATTCATTTATTTATTTTTAGTTGAGGTAATATTTGGATATCCCCATCAGGTATTACCACCATAGTGTGTCCACCACTATAATCCACTGTTCTTCCTTACCCCTTTGTTCTTACTTTTCCCTTTCTCCTTTCTCTTTGTTGCTTCTGTAGTCAGCTAACAAGGGTAACTTTTTAAGCTTGATTTTACTGGACACTTAGTTACTCTCTATTCCACACATTAGTTATACCATCTGGTAGTTTTCTTTCTTCTTCTGACTTACTTCACTCAGTATTATGGAACCCACTTTTATAGTAAATAAATGTCTCTGTTTTCCAGCTACCAAACATTTAATTTCTTTTAAAAATAACCATTCTCTCTTTTTAAAAAAATCCTTATTTGTTTCCTCCAACAGTACCAATAATTCTTTCAAGTTTAACACTATCAGATTTAGGATTAGATTTTGTATTTTAAAACAATTCCTCAGCAGTGTTGCTAAAAATATCATAGATGATTGAAGCAAAAATTCGTAGACATTCCACTTGTTTCTCACTATTTCTGTTGGCTGTTCAGACTTTAATCCATGTAGACAAAGTGTGAATTGGGCACCAGCTTATGTTTTCCTTATGTTTCCTCTTAAGTTATGAAGTCCATTGGAGTCTGGCTGGAGGACTATCCCATAGTGCACTCTTACTTCTCCTGGATAAGAAGAACATAACTTGATAAACCTCCTGATTCTTTACTGCATTTTCGGAACAAGTTGTTATATCTGAAAGCCTTATAACAAACGTATGAGGCAAGTACTGAGGAATTAGAGTCTAGGGAATTTAAGAAACTCACCCACAGTTAAATTGCTATCAATTAGTTGAGCTGGGATTTAAGCCTAAAAGCCAGCCTGCTCTGAGCCTGTAGTTTAACACTAACCTAGGCCACGTTTTATCTGTAATTTTTTAACACAGTAATACTCTTTTCATAGTTAAAATAGGGATGATTAGCAGAAGTAGGCCATTTCGGACTGCTCAGGTTGCCAGAACACTGGAGTAGTTCCTACTTTTTTTCCATACAAACTCCTACTCTCTGGATAGATCTTAATCTTAAGAAAGAATAAAAATGTTTCATTGTAACTTTAAAAAACCTATAATTTGTTCTATAGAATTGAGCCTAGATCCACTGCTTTCACATTCACTCAACACCTACTGAAAACTCCCATTCATGTTGAGTCAGCTAGTAAGGAGTAGAGGCAGTTCTAAAGCTTGTGAATAAGAGAGTTGGGATGACTACTATTGTGTAAATCTTTCTTTTACAGTCATAATTTGAGGTTTAGCTAAGTGGTTGTCTTGATTACCTAATGATTCCCTTGTGAAACTAAGTTTTTATATCATTGACTCATCTGAGACTTATTAGTCATCTATAAAGCAGCTAGAACATAATGAAAAAGAGGAAGAATTAATGATTTTATTTATGTCATAAAGTTTAAAAAAAACATGTATATGTTATTAGTGAAAGTGTGTATTTTTGTTCACAGTGTTCTCCCCTCCCCCCATTAGAGTTCTAAGCCCAAACTGGGTTTTAATCTGGTAAATATTTTGAGAATGTTATCTCCTTCAAATAGTTCACAAAATGTTAACTTGGAAAGCAGGACTTTTGCTACTGGACTTTTTACCTTATAATAAGAAGATTCTGCATAAAGCCTGAACTTTTAGGAAGAAAAGAAAATCTCTAAGAGTCCCCCAACACAAAAACACATGAATAAGAAAACAAAAAACAATCTGTGAGGTTAAAATTGAAGCACAGAGGAATAAAAACTTGTGAAAAAAACCAGGGTTGCCTAGTTCTTACGTCACTGTTATAGTTAAGATACCGTAACTAAGCCTTCAGAATGCAACGGAGTTGAATTGCTGCTATAAAGATTCCAAGATTAAACTGAACATGTTGGAATGGACTAGAATGTTCTCAAGACAATAGTCCTAAATGGGTCTCATCAGAAGCAAATTTAATTCTTCTCTGGATAATAGTATATTAATTTAACTCCCGGTGTATCTCCAAAATACTAGGGGCAGGGATCTAATAAAAAAGGTGACAGTGGTAGAATCCACATACTTTGAGTTAAGAACATTTTCATTTAGTGTTACTTTTTTTCCATTTTTTTGTGGTAAAATATATAAGATTTACCATTTTAATCATTTTAATTGTACAACTCTGTGACATTTATGTACATTTGCATTGTGGTGCAGCCATTACCACTATCCATTTCCAGAACATTTTCATCATTGCAAACTGAAACTCTGCATCCCTAAATAATAGCTCCCCATTACTCTCCTTCCCAGTCCTGGGTAACTATTAGTCTTTGTGTCTATAAGTTTGACTTTCCTACATACCTCATACAAATTGAATCATCTGATTTTTGACCTTTTCTCACTGCTTATTTCTTTTAGCATAGTGTTTTTTCTTACCGTCTTTTTTTAAGGTGAAACAGTTACACTCTGGGAGTAGTGGTAAACCAGAACTAAACCCTTGCATGGACTGTAATCTAGTTTAAAATAATCTGTTTCTAAAATTGGATTAGGATGATCACAGATTGTCAGAGCCTTAACCACTTGCTAAAAACAATATAAAATCTCTCCCTGGGAAGATAATATAAGCCTAAATTTAAATCCAGCTGAATATTAAATCTTTTTGAAAATAATATAGAATATCTTCATGACTTTGAGTATAGTGATAGATTTCTTAAGTGGTATACACACAATACTCATCATAAAGGACTACTGTTTTAGAGTACCTTAAAATAAGCATCAAACAAATGAATAGAGTGGGAGAATATATTCGTAATATTTGTAATCAACAAAAATCTTATATTCATTCTATACTATATTTAATGTACTTATACTTACATACAATCTTATATATAATACATTATATTATTTAGATTCTTATATAAAGAACACTTACAAATGAACAAGAACGAGAGATGAAAGAAGATACTATAGAATTCATCTAATCAGAGTAAAAATTTGAATAAAATTGTGAGCAAGAATCAAACATGCAATAGATAAGAACAACATTGCTATTTGTGAAATATTAACAAAGTCAATAAACTTTGACTAGATTGATAAATAGTTCATAAATAATATAATTAATAAAAGTAGACATAACTCTAGATTCTATGAAGAATAAAAAGAGTACAATGAACAATTTTGTGCCAACATATTGAAAACTTGGAAAAAAATGAGTAAACTTAGAAAAATGACTTATGAAAACTGACTCAAGATGTAGTAGAAATTGTGCATAGTCTTACTATCTTCACAAAAAAGAAACAACAGGGCAATCAGTTTTAGTGGAAACATCCACTGAGCATTAAGGAGCAGAGAATTATAATTTCACTAAATGTTTTCTTGACAATGGAAAAAGAGGAAGTATTCCAAACTCTCTATTAGACTAGCTTGACTTTGATAATGAAATCATGAACAGTTATTGTGATAGCTAAAACATGAATGCAAGTTTTTGATGCTCCTCCCATAGAAAGTTTTTAACAAAAAGGAGGGCAGGTGGCAGGAATTACTATGCCAATTATGAACCTTTGTTTTAAGAGTACTGGCAAATATCCTAAAGAAACTATTGGTAATCCAAATCTAGTAAAGTTTAAAAAAAGAATACATCATGACCAAATGGGGTATATTTTAAATATACAGGAGAGTTTAATATTAGAACCACTATTAATGTAATCTACTGCATTCATAGATTGAAGAAGAAAATATACTTTCATTTCAATAAACGCAAATAAAATCCTTGAGAGATGAACAACCATTCACTATAAAAATCTTAGAAAAATAAGAATAGAAGGATATTTTTAGATTTTGGTAGAGTATCTATGATGAATGACTACATCATTTTTAATGGTAAAATGTATTTCATTTCATGTAAAATCATAAAGGTTGCCTATTATTTATATAACTATTTAATATTGTACTGGGGAGCTTAGCTAACTTGGAAATATATAAAAAAGAGAAAAAAAGGCATTAAAAATACCATTTATTGTAGCCACAAAATTAGGTACAGAGTGAAAAATCTAAGAGAAGATTGGTAGGCCTATATAATTTAAAACCTTACTGAAAGATATTGAAGAAGGTCTACATAAACTGAAAAGACATACTATTTCAATATCATAAAGATTAATGTTTTCCTGAATTAATATTTAGAATGAAAGAAATTCCAATAAAAATTTTAATAGCTTTTTAGTGAAATCTGATAAGCTGATTTAAAAATTTTATATAAAAACACAAAAGCCCAAGAATAGACAAGATAGTCTTGAAAGAAAAAATAAGGTAAGAGAACTTGCCATATAAAATACAAGGAAATATTATAAAGCAAAAGTAATTAATATATTTAGTATTTATTAAAAGGTATGCATACTGATCAATGGAACCATATAGATAGCCCCCAAATAAATATTCTAATATTCTAATAAAAATAGTCTTTAATATTATAATATCTGTAATACTAAAAGAGGAATAAGTTTAATAGAGATATTTTAGCACAAGCTCTAAACTACATAAATTATTTAGTTTATTATTGTATCTATTAGCTTTTAAAAATAACTCATAAAGGATGGTATACCTTAAGATCTGATTTTAAGGGTAGAAAATTTAAGAAAATTAGAATTGTCATATTTGCGCCTAAACAGAATACAATACTGTGTCATAAGTCCAATGGACATTGAGTTCCCTCCAGTGCCTGAATACTTCCTACCCATTTATAAAAATCCATTTCAGATATTGAGATGTTCCCTGCTTAATTAAGTTTCTTTGGCCTAGCTAAAAGAACAGTTCTTTATTCTTTTTGCTGTACTGTCTTTGTGAGGAATATAAATTACTAATGCATTTTTGGATGTGAATCATAGTAATACAATTTATTTATATGTTTGTTTTATTAGATTGAGTTTCTTGACAAGAGACAGTACTTTTTTATAAACAGCAATTTTTGCTGGTCTCTGTGCTACATATTGATGATATAGAAATAAATATGTATTGAGAATGTGATTGGATTCACAAAAAGGATTGCATGAAAAAGAGAATAGAATAAAGAGCTAGTAACATCTTTTGAATTATCCACCATGCTCTATGCACTATGCTAATTACATTTATATATCTGAAGTCAGGAAATTATAGAACTGAAATGGACTTTGAAGCCATCAATCAAATCTTTCTATTTATTGAAATAACTAAGACCCAAAGAGGTTTTGTGACTCCTCAGAGGTCACCTGACTATTTGGTTGTAGAAAGTATGAATGTCCGGACATCCTGACTCCCGTGTTATTTCCCTTATATCATATTTCTTTTTTTGTTCTGGTCTTCTTAATATAAAAGGAAAGCATCGAGTAGCTCTAAACCCCATGCATATTACCTGACCATAGCACACTGCTCATATCCTAATACATCCAAAGTAAGATTTATATTTGCTTAAGAGGCTGCTTGCATCATTACCTTCTTATACGAGGTCAGGTACATATTCTTATGCATTATGTGTTTTAATAGTAAATTAGACACCATAGTTTAGTCTCTATATTATTCACAAAACTCAAATATCATCAAATTGTTCCATTTTTTATATAAGAAGATAATACCTGTAAGATTCTAGTCTTGACAAGTAGCAGTATTCTAATGTAAAAATTGATGTATGTGTAAATTTACAGAATTGGTCACTTTAAATGTTTAGATTATGTGATTGTCTATAATTACATCAGGTCAAAATCGCTCCCTAAATTTTGGGGTCAACCAATTAAGTATTCTTATTTAATATTTGCTTTTACATCAAATTCTTAATATTTGTTTTTATAGCTTTGCATAAGGCTTAAGTATCCACTTAATTCAATTTCATTTTCTAAAGCCTGAAGAGTTTTTTAATAAGCTTTGCCTTCAGGTCCTATTATAATTCCTTCCTCTCACAAAAAAGTTGGTTTTACTTGGATTGCAAGAACAACACAGAAATAAAACAAAACATTTTTCCTGGCTTATAATGATGTCTTAATATAAATCTGTACCATTAAGCTACCTTGTTAACTAAAAATGCTGACTGACTTTCATAAGTAATTCCACAGTTTCACATGTTAGACCATTAGACATTTCTAAATAACCACTGAACATTGTCAGAGATCTGAACTCAACAGAATTTTCCTTGTTCTCTGGAGCTGGAAGGTGAAAGAAGGGAGAGACATTATGCACAGAGAGAAAAGATATTCAAAAATATACTTCTCTTTTAAGTCATTCATTCTAGAAACTCTGACCAACATGTCCCCAGATTGCTGAAAAATATATTGGAAGTTTTCTTCATTCTTCCCTGACCTCTCCAAATGCACATATTTGATTAATCAATTTGAAAATCAGAACTTCTTAATTTTCCTTGAAAACAAACTTCTGAAAACTTATTTCAATAATAGATTGAGAGGCATATTTATTAAAATTCTCAGAAATGGTACTGTTCAAATATCATAAATTTGATTTGTTCCACTGTGAGGTGTGTGTACATGTGTGTTTGTGTGGTATATGTATCTTAATCTGTGTCCTATTCTATTTTCTCATTTACAAATGGGGAAAATAACTTATCATTGATCTTGGAGGAAGCTATCTTGAAGCAGGAAAGAATGATTGGGGTCCCACTGTTCCACACTGGCACTTTGCTTTTGTAGTTTTGTAGTTTTGCTGGTGTCAGCCAATCCCTCAGTCCCCTGCTAGTGCCCTGGTCTCAAAGGTAGATAACCAGCCACACAGTGCTAATGGCAGTGGTTGCAGTGCTCTCTCCAGGGGGCAGCAAAGATTCTAGACCAAGTTAGGCAGAGTCCATCTCTAGGAGGTTCTAAACAGAAACTGGGAGAGAATAGGTCTCTGTCTTTTGTGTTGGGGAACTGTAAAAATAGGGAGCTGTGGAAATATGGTACGTCCCCTGCTATGTGAAACAGCTGAGACAGTAACACCATCATATAGTGATGAATAAAAGAGTGGACAGAGAGAAAGTTGAGACAGGGATGACAAATTTGAGCCCTGTTCCTCACCCTGTTCTCAGAGGGACCCTCATTCCTATTGTTTTTTTTTTTTTCCTGAATCTGGGCTATTACCCATAACTTTCAAGAAATATTCTTTTCTTGCAAATGTATTTGGGTTGTATTTTCCTAATAATGCAATTAACTTTCTATTTATTTAAAAAAAATTAGAACAAAGGTTGCTGAACATTGGTACTTTTTAAAGATATAAGTTGTGTATTTTTATCTTATGTGAATAGTAGATAAATAGCAACATGCTGGAGTGTTTCATCCTTGCTAGGTTCATTTATGGAGGGGTGAACAGACTCAAATCAGAAAATGTGTGCTTATATGGTCTCTCCAAAGGGGTCTTCTCTTATTAACAGGGACTCTTCCTAGTCAGGCCTGATCCTGAGAGTGGCGTGAGAAAGTCTGGGAGAGTTAGCTATACACTCCAGCAGCAGTACTTCTGGTCTACCCAGTGTCCCTCCCTGGGCCCCATAGATGTGCACTTAAGAGGAGTAATTCACTTATCCTCTCTGCAAAGTTAGGATTTACCAAAATGTGCTTTCACAGAAATCCACAGCATTGATGTGCTTTTTCTATTTCTTTTTTTGTTAGCACATTTATCAACAAAATTTTAAGCAGAAAATTTGACAAATTTTCTGAATAGAAATTCAGAGCAATTTCACGATACTATTAGCAATTTCCAGTAGGCCCACATATTTCAGTGAGGAGACAGGTAATATGCTATTTATTAGAGAAAGGGATAAAGGAGGGCAGAGGAAAAGCTATATCTCCCTAGTCATCTGAGTGGTATAAATGTACACATTACAAAATGTAAATTGAAGAATGAGACAGCATTGAGAGGCGGAGCTTTGTCTAGAATTCAGATGCATGCTCAGAAGATTTTCCTGTGATAAAAGTAAAATACTTAAAGAAATTCTTTTGAAAGCTGTTACACCTCTGAAATGTGCTGTAATAATATCGGCTTTTGGCAATAGAGCTGGCAATATCTCAGTTCAAAGTATACACACACAGATGTTATTTTTAAAGCAACAATCTAGCAATTACCCATGAAGTGATCCAAATTCATGCATTACACTCCTGACTCCACTGAGTAACAATGCTTGGGAGGAAATGTTGCATTTTAATTGATTATGTCAATATGAAGTTTCATTCAGTAAAACTGAAGACAAGGAACAATGGCAGTACATCACTATTTGACAACATTTAAAGCAATGTTCAGGTGTCAAGTTATTCTTCTGCACATTTTAGGTAGACGTGTGCCTTTTTTTTTTTTTTTTTTTGGTTAGATTAGGGTTTAATTGAGTATTCAAAGAACATGGCCTAGTCTTAATTGATTTTCTCAATTTATATCTAGTAGTATATTTTCTTTTGTATAGCTCAATTTCATTTTAATAAGTTATCGGCCATGTAACATATGCTTTTACTAGATCATAATATATTAATAAAATATTAATGCTTTGTGTTTGTTAGTATATTTCATAGGAAGCAATGAGTAATCTTTCTTAATTCCAAGGCAAAATGAATTCCAATGACCAAAATATTGAGAAAATTTAAGGAGTGAAATAATTATTCTTGACTAAATGTAGGCAGTGGCATAATTTCTGTGTGCTTTGTTACAAATATGATTACTGAGTTATATTTTCAAGTATTTGTAATTTTGTGATTCATGTGTACATCATATACATGACTTTCCTAAGAAAGTGGTTGTCTCCGATTGGATGATGATGAATGGACTAGCTGTTTTCTACCAAGATATCATATAAACAAATGCTATCTAAAGTGTGGTCTGTGACCTGAACCATTTTTGTTGCCTGGGAGCTCATTAAAATTTCAGAATCTCATTGAACTGGAATCTCTGTTTTGGTAAGGAGTTCAGGAAATTGTATTTTAACAGTTTTCATTGGTGAGTCAATATACACTTAAGTTTGAGGATAACTGAGGTAGACACCCTAGTATTTCAATTCCCCAAGTATTGCTGATTTAGATTTCATGTTCAAGAACCATCACAAGATCTTCATGTTCTCCTTTCCTCATGGAAACTTATCTAAATAAAAATTGTGTTCAGAATATACCTTGTTGGAAGTTAGTCATTTCTTCACTTAATGAATTCTGAATCTAAGAGTTGACTAAATTCTGGAAACTAGCAAGGATTTGAGACATTCATGTGGGGAAACTGACTTCAACCTTATGCCTATCCTTTCTTTTTCAGTAAATTTATAGGCTTATACGATAATTACCATGATATAATTTTAGAACATTTCCATCATTCCACAAAAAATTCCCTTGAACCCCTTTATTTTTATTTTTTTATATTGTATTATTATTTTTTATTAATATAAATTTTTTAAAATTTACATATACTTGCCATCAATTGTAATCCCCATGTATTCCCCATCACCATCTCACCAGTGCACCATCACCTCAGTCCCTCGTGCTCCCATCTTCCCTCAACCCTCCCCCTCTCCTCCCCACCAGTGTCCCCAGTCTGTCCTTGTCTCCTCATTTTTGGTTTTTGTGTCTTTATTGCTGCCTTGAACCCCTTTAAAATCAATCTTTTGCTTTTACCTCTAGTCCCAGACAACCTCTGATCTAGTTTCTGTCTCTTTTATAAATTTATCATTTTGTGGACATTTTACATAAATGGAGTAATGCAATATGTGCTGTACTATGCCTGAGTTCTTTCAATTTGATTAATGTTTTCAAGGTTCATTCATTTTATAGATTATGGAAGTAGCTTTTAAAAAAACTGTTGAATAGTATTCCATTGTATAGGCATGAACTGGGAAAAGACATTCTCATCAACAAAAATGAATATTTTGTTTATTCATTCACCAATGGATGGATATAATGAATAATAATACTGCCATGATCATCCATTTTTGTACACATTTTTGTGTGGGTGTATTTTCATTTCTTGTGAGTAGATACCTAGGAGTGGAATTGCTAAATCATGTTTATATTTACATTTTAAAAGAAATTGCCTATCTTATTTCCAAAGTGGCTATACCATTTTACATTCCCACCCAAAATGTATGAGGATTTAGCTTTATCTACATTCTCACCCACTTTTAGTGTTGTTTGTATTTTTTATTATAACTACTCCAGAGGGTGTGTAGTTATAGTTCATTGCATTTTAAATTTTCTTTTCATTCATAAATAATGATCCTGAGTGTTTTTCTGTGGTTGTAGCCAGTTGTATTTTTTTGTGATATATCTATTCAAGCCTATTTTTTATATTTGATTATATATTTTTTGATTGAATTGTAAGGGATGTTTATGTATTCTCAATGCCAACCTTTTATCAAATATATGAGTTACAAATATTTTTTCCTGGTCTGTGAATTGCCTTTTCAGACCACACTTCGGATAGCATCATTTATGCAATATATTCTAACTACAAAATATTTAGATCTTTAAGGAATTTCAATTGATTAGCATTTTTTTACCTGCTACAGCTTGTGTTCGTTGTACATGATCTAAAAACATTTTGCCTAATCAATGTTAGAGATTTTTGTACTATCTTTCCTTTTAGAAGATAAATATTTTTAGTTCTTTATATCTGTGATCCATTATTGTGTTATGTATGTATGAACTGGTTCACTTAATTAATGGTGTTAGTAAAGCTGTCTTTGATGTAACTTGTTTTTACTAGTAGATCATAATATTTGGTAAAATATTAATGCATGGTGTCTATAATTTCACAAGAAATAATAAATTTTCTAAACTATATATTCATAGTTTAAAAATATTCAATTGTTCTAGCATCTTTGCTGAAGAGAATATCTTTCCCCATTGAAATGTCCTGATTCCTTTGACATCTATTGAATATAGAGGCAAGGATTCTTTCTGGATTCTCAATTCTGTCACATTGATTTCCATGCCTCTGTTTATGCTAACATCATATTGTCTTCATTATTGGAATTTTATGGTAAATTTTGAAATTAGATAATATAGCTATAATTTTGTTCTTTTTCAAAATTATATTGGTTATTCACAATGCTAGTGAATTTCAAATCATTCTGAAATGTTAAATCTATGATACAACCATGTTAGCACTGATATGCAATATCTTATATACATAATCAACTTGAATGGACATGTAAAGGTGCCTGCCAGCTGTGGTGAATCTATCAGATGACAAGACAACAAATGCTAATTTTTTACTTATGCTAAGATTTTTTTTTACAGTCTGAAAAAAATTTTGAGAACTCAGAATCTTGCAATGATTGAAAAGTTTAATAAATACTTTTCTTAAATCTTGACTAGGATTCCTTTCTAGATATAATTGAGATAATATGTATAATAGTTCAACTGTATTAATCAAGTGTGTTGAATCAATCATCTTTGACATCTTCTGTATTTAGTTGAATGACACATCTTATGATAGTTATTGTCAGACTTCACCAATGAAATTTTAGAATACTTCTTAATTGTGCAGCTTTGTTGAGAAAAAGATTTTTATAGGTTATTTTATTCAGATGGTGTAAGAAAATTTTAAAAACTTTCTGCATGTATATTATTAGTGAGTTCATCAGTTATAGAGAATTATATTGATTTCATAATTCTCTGAATATTAAATGCCGCTTTACTTATGTTTATATATGTAATTTCTAAAGTGAATGCTGTTATCAGAGAGAATTAACTTATCAATCATTTTATTTGCTTTGTCCTTATCATTGCTTTTATATTTTTTGTTGGCAAGTTTCTGCATGTTTCACCTTTTATTTCATAATACCATAAACTTTTATATTATTATTCATTATACAATATATTAGTTTCTATGATGCTTGAATGTCATTCAATTTTTCTTCAAAAAACTTATAGTTTCTCAGTATTCATTGTATCAAAATGACACTAATGTTTCTTAAACAGAACATATAGTGAAAGACATTTACTTTCAGTTGGCAATGAAATTCCAAATTTCAAAGGATTTTCATTATGTTTGTGCAATTTTTTTTGATGGAAAAGGTATATTTACAACATTAACAGGTGATTCAATCATTAATTTGTATTTATTACTATCTCAAGTAATGGTCATATTTGTTCTAAATTTCTTCTGTTATGCTGGAAAATCTTTTAAACTTTTAACCATGGTAGTTTTAATTTAAAAACAAACCAATCCAGGTAACAATTCACAATAGTGTATACTCATATAATGAACTATGATTAATTCCAGAAGCAATTATTCAAGAAGCAATGAATTAATGTATTAGAAATATATGATTATGGAAATTTGCTATATGATAATGTATTTGTACAATAATAATATCCTTACACCCAAAGCAAAAGTTTTAATTATTGGAGGTCTGATCCACTCATGAGTTTGTCAGAGTAACCAGACACTGTGCAAAGTGAATTACTACAGCACTGTTGATTTTGTTCTTATTGTATATCCTAACACCTATAAAAGTAAGATTATATTCTGCTAGTTTCTTTGCTTCCTGATAGATATTAAAAATACATAACTATTAAGTGTTAAAAATATATAATGTTAACTCTTCAAATGTTCACTGAAAATCATTTTGTGGGCTAGTCATGTTATATTTGGCATACTTTAGGAAACACTATCTTGTATTATCGGAACATAAATCCCTTAAATAAACTCACTGTCTTAAATTCTGATCATCTAAACTGTCATTAAAAGATGTGAACTTTTATTAAGAATATGTAAATATTCATTCTTCAAAGAACTAGAACAAATACTGATGAAATTCATATGGAGACACAAAAAACTCAAACAGCCAGAAGGGGAATGGAGATCTTACAATTCTGGAATTCAAACTATACTACAAAGCCATAATAATCAAAACCACATGGTACTGGAACAAAAACAGACACACAGACCAAAGGAATCAAATAGAAAACACAGAAATAAACCCACAGAATTATGAACAACTAATATTTCACAAAGGAGCAAAAAACATGCAATGGAGCAAAGATAGTTTGTTCAACAAATGGTGCTCAGAAAACTGGACTGCTACATGCAAAAGAATGAAGCTAGACTATTGCTCTCACCATGCACAAAAAACAACTCAAAATGAATAAAAGACTTAGAAGTACAACCTGAAATCATAAAATATATAGAAGGAAATGTAGGCAAAACACTACATGATACACATCTCAGTAACAACTTTAAAGACACATCACCTAAAACAAAGAGAGTAAAGGAAAAGATGAATATCTGGGACTACATCAAATTAAAGAGCTTCTGTACAACAAAAGAGACACTACCCAAAACAAAGAAACACCCCAATGACTGGAAAAAAATTTTGCACTCCATGCTACTTATAAGGGACTGATTACAAAGATATACAGAGAACTCATCTGACTCAAGAAAAACAAAGTAAACAATCCAGTCAAAAAATAGTCAGGAGAACTTAAAAGACTCTCCTCCAAAGAGAAAATGCAAATGGCCAACAGACATATGAAAAAATGCTCAACATTCCTCATAATCAGGGAAATGCAAACTAAAACCATTATGAGATACCACCTAAAGCCAATAAGAATGGCACATATTAAAATAACTAGCAACCACAAATGTTGGTGAGGATGTGTTAAAAAGGAACACTCCTACATGGTTGGTGGGAATGTAAACTGGTCCAACCTCTATGGAAGGCTGTATGGAGGTTTCTCAGTCTATTAAAAATGGAGTTATCATATGACCTAGCAATCCCACTCCTAGGGGTTTATACAAAGGTCACAAAAACACTAATTCAAAATACATGCACCACTATGTTTACTGCAGCATTATCTATAATAGGTAAGACTTGAAATCAACCCAAGTGCCCAAAAATAGATGACTAGATAAAAAAAAATATGTGGTATATGTACACAATGGAATATTATTCATCAATCAAAAAAGATAGAGACATTTGTGGAAACATGGATGGCGTTTGAAGGGATTGTGCTTAGGGAAGTAAGTCAGAAGGAAAAAGAAAAAATACCAAATAGTCTCCCTTATAGGAGGAATAGGAGAGCAAGTTAAAAATAAAATAATAATAACAACAACAAAACAAGACAAAATGAAAATAGACAGCTACAAAACTGAGACATTCTGCAGGGAAGAGGGAGGGATTAGGATCAAGTCAGGGATGGGGAGAGTTCAAGGGACTATAGTGATGGTGCACCAGTGAATTGGTGGTGGAAAATACACCCAGAAAAGAAAGCAAACATTGTAAGAAAAAAAAAAGAATGTCAATATTCTTTTTTTTTAAGATTTATTTTTTTATTCATACAAGAACTGGGGTACAGGCCAGAAGTGCGGGGGGTGAGAGGATCCACCAGAGATAGAGTGGGGAACAGAACAGGCAGATTTGACTGAAATACACTGCTGAGGGGAGCAGCAGGCGAGGCAGGAGAGGTCTGCTGTGCCATGTGAGTCACCTTCCTGACCAGCAGCAGGAACTGAACTCGTGCTGCAGTGGTTGTAGTTTGCTTCATAGTGCATTGCTTAACCCACTGCGCCACCAGGGTGGGCCCTGTCAATATTCTTGATTCCTACTTTTCAATCAAACTTTTTTTGTGATTCTTTTTAAAAATTAATTATTTTTTCTGACAATGTTTGCTTTCTTTTCTTGGTGCAGTCTTCTTACAATTTCCACCACTAATTCACTTGTGCACCATTGCCTTAGTTCCTTATGCTCCTTCTGTCCCAATCCCTAACTCTTCCCTTCATAATGTCTCTGATTTGTAGTTATCTGTTTGTTTTTGTTTTGTTTTGTTGCTGTTGATGTTATTATTATTTTCCTTTTCTTGATCCCCTATATTCCTCTTATAAGTGAGACTATCTGGTATTTTTCTTTTTCCTTCTGATTTATTTCACTGAGCATAATCCCTTCAAGCTCCATATGAATTTCATCAGTATTTGTTCTATTTCTGTGAAGAATGTCATTGAAATTTTTATTGGAATAGCATTGAATCTGTAGATTGCTTTTGGTAAGATGGATGGCTATTTTATAATGTTAGTTCTTCCAACCCATGAGCAAGGGATGTCTTTCAATTTTTCTGTGGCCTCTACTTCTTTTAATAGTGTTTGATAGTTTTCTTTGTATAAGTCTTTACCCTCTTTTGTTAGGTTTATTCCCAAGTATTTGATTTTTTTTGTTTCACTTATAAAAGGGTTTTTTAGAAAAATTTTTTCTTCAGGTTGATTGTATTTAAGAAAGCTACTGATTTTTGTGTGTTGATTTTGTATCCTGTTACTTTACGAAACTGGTTGATTATTTTGATTAGTTTTTCTGTGGAGCTTTTTGGGTTCTCTATGTATATTATCATCTCATCTGCAAATAATGATAGTTTTACTTCTTCTTTCCCTTTTTGGACTCTTTGTATATCTTTTTCTTGTCTTATTGCTCTGGTTAGGACTTCCAGTATTATATTGAAAAGTAGTAGACATTCTTGTCTTTTTCCAGATCTTAAGGGAAAGCTTTTAGCTTTTCACTGTTGGGAATGTTATTGGCCATAGGTTTGTCATATATGGCCTTTATTATGTTTAGATATGTTCCTTTTATCCCCAAAATTTTGAGGACCTTTATCATAAATGGATGTTGAACTTTGTTGATGCTTTCTCAGCATCTATTGATATAACCATATGGTTTTTATTTTTCTTCTTATTGATGTATTGGATTACAGTAAGTGATTTTTGGATGTTGAACCATCGTTGTCTCCCTGGAATAAACCCTACTTGGTTATGGTGAATTATCTGTTTGATACATTGTTGGGTTCTGTTGGTTAGGATTTCATTGAAGATTTTTGCGTCAGTGTTCATTAGAGAGATTGGCCTGTAGTTTTCTTTTTTTGTGATGTCCTTGTTCAGTTTGGTATTGTAATGTTTGCTCCATAAAATATGTTTGGTAATATCCTTTCCTTTTCAATTTTTTGAGAGTTTGTGTAGGATTGACACTAGTTCATTTCTGAATGTTGGTAGAATTCATTTGTAAAGCCATCTGGTCCTGGGCTTTTCTTTTTTGGGAGGTTTGGATTACTGTTTCAGTTTCACTGCTTCTAATTGGACTGTTTAGTTGTTCTATGTCTTCTTTATCTAGCTTTGGATGATTGTAAAGTTGTAGGAATTAGTCCATTTCTTCAAGATTGTTGAACTTGTTTGCATATAACTGTTCATAGAAGTCTCTGATGTGAATCAAACTTTTTAAATGAACAGTTGGGATTATTAATAGATGAGATTTGCAAAGAAAAATTTGAATAATAAAAACCACCTCCACTTTCTGCTTTATATCCTTCCAATTATGATGCAACTAGGGTGTTAAAAAAATATAACTGGAGAAATCTGCATTCCAATACAGTACTGTATTTTTCAGTTTAGCTCTCTGAGGTACTTTGAACCACTATACCTGTGGTTTCTTTCTAATGTAGACATGTAAGACATTCAAAATATTTCTGTCTTGTAGGGGTCCTGTGAAGTTTAAACTCAGTGTCAAATGTCTACATTTATCTGCATGTAAAACTGTACTCCTGCAACTTATATACCACTGTAAATCAATGGTACATCAAACAAACAGAGAGAGAGATCAAATGTGGCATGACTGATACAGGGGTTGGTACATAACAGATGTTCAAATAATAAAAGATACTTTTAATTAATATTTATTTTACTCTGTCTGGGTTAAGAATAACTTCCATACATATTTTGTACTTTGGCAGAAACAAAATTTAAAAACCCTCTAAGCTGCTTCTCTATTATTAGTAAATAAGGATTTATTTGACAATTCCAAGGTGCCAACAAATCTAAGTTATATGAGTAATGGAAAAATTTAAATAATTTTCTATATTAATCTGTATTAAAATATAGAACTTTGTCACAGAGTCAGCATGGCCTAATGATATGTTCTAAATATTGGATGTTTTGAGATTTTTCAGATGAAAGACCCTGTGATAATAAGGTATCATTACTTTTAATTTTACTATACCTTGCCAAACACAGTTTTTAAAATTATACAATCAAGACATGCAGCTCAGCCTTATATAACATTATCCCTTAGACTATTCACATAATCTCTAAATGGATCAGTAAACTTGAATCACAATATATAAAATGATCATCCTAATTATAAAAATACAGTATTGTGCTCCCTAATCAGTGACCCTGGAATCAAATAACATTTTTTTAAAGATTTATTTATTTATACATACAAGAGCTGGGGTACAGGCCAGAGTCTAGGGAGCTGAGAGGATTCACCAGAGACAGAGTGGGATGCAGAACAGGCAGATGAACTGAAACACACTGCTGAGGGGAGCAGCAGGCAAGGCAGGAGAGGTCTGCTGCGCCATATGGGTCCCCTCCCTGGCCTGTGGCAGGGATCGAACTTGTGCTGCAGTGGCTGTGGTTTGCTTCATAGTGTGTTGCTTGACACTCTGCGCCACCAGGGAGGGCCCAAACAACATTTTATAGAGAGGAAAGGATGAAAGTTGTTTGGAAAAATTACTATTTAAACAAAAGACTTGTCAAGATAGAATACATAAAGCTAAAATGATATATAAATTAAATATTGTTTTTCTTGTTATTTTCTTCCTAAAGCTTATTTTTGCTAGGAATTAAAGAATTTCTGTAACATGTTGTTTAGTTTGTTTGTTTCCCCTGTGAGACAGGCTACCTGGGTTTCTAAACCCATTCTCTCTCCCAATTCACTTTTCTACTCGTCACTATCATGGGGTAAGTATAGAGCAACGAACCTTGATTTTAAAATGTTAAGAATATATGAAACCAACAATAAACCTCAACACTATTCAAGGTGCATTGCTTTCTATAAGTTCTGATGACATGTGGTTACTGGAGGTTGATTCCCTGTCAGGGAACCTAAAATGATATCAGAAAAAAACAAGGGATGCTCAGGAACCCCATATTATTATGACGAAAAACCCATGTTGCTTGTTCATGTCACCTGCATATATAAAGCAAGGTCATTGAACTGTAGTGTGTGCAAAGATCATTCATTGGTAAGAGGTTCCAAGGGAGAAGTTCAGAGGGACAATATGAGTAAGGTAGAGAAATACAGGCTCCCAGTCAAACTCCCAGACTGAACTCCTAATCAAGCAAACCTATCTCTTGCCAGCCCTCAGAGCAGGGCTGGCAAAGTACTGCTGCTGGGAAGAGTCCAATGCACACACTATCAGGACCACTAGCCTGGTGGTAGGCAGATTCCAGAGAGCTGGGACAGAGTGAGTGAAAATGCACAAGCGGAATCCACCAGAGGAACAAGGTAACAGTTGCCATTGTCTCTGAGGAGCCCATCTGCCAAAGCGCTAAGGCTGCAAAGAACAGGCCAGCAGCAATCTACCTGTGTGTCTCCCAGGTGCCCCTTGCTAGACTAGCTCAATGGCCACTGCGCCTTCCTCCTTCCCAGAGGACTAGTTTAAGAAGTGTGCAGGCACTTACACTTAAAACAAAACACCAGCTATGTCCATTTCACTTCAAAGTTTGCAACTATGATCTAGACAGAGATTAGGAGAGTCTTCAGGTCTTGACAAACAACTAACCGTCTGTGTTGTAAGAAAGATTCTTTCTGTCCCAAAGTAGTCTGGCCTTGTTGCCAATTAGTTACAAGGAAGAATTTACTGTCTACAACGGGACACTGCCAGTTGAGATAATCACATTTCCGCATTGTTCAAAATCAAAATTCATCCAAATGAATTTAGAGATCTAGTGGGCTCTATTAAATGATTCATGAATAGGGCAATATCCCATCTAGCAAGCAGAAAGAAGACTCTTATATTAAAATTCTAAAATTCTTTCATACTAAAAAATATCTAGGTCAGAATCAAGTATATGACTAACTTTCATGTTTCCCTGAGGTATGTTTTCAGCAGACCTCCCAAATGAATATAAGGAACAGAGGATGCCCGCTGGAGCAAAAGACATTTGTGACTATCCCTTCTGCTATAAAACAATATCATACAACTTTACCCACTCTCTTCTAGAAGGCAGTTTCTTAGGAAACTATGAGCTATGCTGTTTTTGCTGTCTCTTCTGTCACAAGGGACTAAACATTTGTCCTTCATGCATTCCATTTTGGCACTGGCTTTTTTTCTGTTCTGGCACCCACCAGAGAGTGAGCCCAATGAATTTGCTTACAACGTCATGTCCAGATTCTTGAGATATAGCATCAGTCACCTGCACTGGCTTACCTGTCTGTGGTGCATGTAGAATACGGGTATGGAAACAGTGTGTTTACCTCTCAAAACAAGGTGCTCATTCATTGTTTCACTTAACAAATATCAGGTGGCCCATAGTCTTCCAGGTGATAGGAATAGAGCACAAAATCTCTGACTTTGGGGAGTTTACAATTTAAATGAGGGTATTAAGGAAAAGACTATTCATAATACCTCTTAAAAATGGTAGGACACTCTTTATTAAAGGAAAGTTACTACAGTAGTATTTCATAACAGTAGAGCAAGATTAGACTAACCTCCTGATTACAATAAGGATTACAAAACCCCTCTAAGTAGGGCTTTATGGTCAGGAAGCAGAGTGGAAGGGAAAATTACTAAGAAGAAGCATCAGTGATAATGGAGATTCTTGCTAGGCCAGCTCAACAGAATTCTTATTAAATTTGGGTCAGGGTGAAATGATCATGAGGGAAGTTTTGCTAAACTGATTTAGCAGGATTTTTACTCAAACTATAGGGACAGGGGGGAAAATCAGAGTTTGTGTCTAGTTGAGCAGAGCCCGGTTAAAGATAGATCAAGGAAAGAGTATCAAGGGAAGGTAGACTGACTATATATAAATAATCAAGTAAATATGGATATCAGTTTATGGTAAGTTCCATGGTAAAAAAAAATACAGCAGAATAAAATGGATAACTAGTGTGAGGAGAGTGGATGTAGGTTTGTATTTTACTTGGAGTGATCAGACAGGGCAACACTTACATTATGGCTTAAAGACAAGAGAACAAGGGCCTCCCTGGTGGCGCAGTGGGTTAAGCAACACACTATGAAGCAAATTGCACTATGCAGCAAATTGTAGCCACTGCAGCATGAGTTGGATGCCTGCCACAGGCCAGGGAGGGGACCCACATGGTGAGGCAGACCTCTCCTGCCTTGCCTGCTGCTCCCCTCAGCAGTGTGTTTCAGTCAGTCTGCCTGTTCTGCTCCCCACTCTGTCTCTGGTGAATCCTCTAACTGCCCTGGACTCTGGCCTGTACCCCAGCCCGTGTATGTATAAATAAATAAACCTTTTAAAAAAAAGGGGAGCCTCCTTGTTGGCGCAGTGGTTTAAGCAGTGCACTATGAAGCAAACCACAGCTACTACCTCACAAGTTTGATCCCTGCCGCCGGCCAGGGAGGGTACCCAAATGGCGCAGCAGACCTCTCCTGCCTTGCCTGCTGCTGTCCTCGGCAGTGTGTTTCGGTCAGTCTGCCTGTTCTGCTCCCCACTCTGCCTGGTGAATCCTCTCACCTCCCTGGACTTTGGCCTGTATGCCAGTTCCTATATGCATAAATAAATAAATCTTTAAAATAAAAAAAAGGCAAGAGAACAAGTCATGCAATATTCAAGTAAGATGTAATAGAAGAAACAGTTATGCAAGCCCTAATGTTGAATTGCTCTGAGCCTGTTTGAGGAAGATCTAGGAATGTGGAAGCAGCAGTGACAGAGGCTACGATTAGAGAGGTGGGAGTGGGCTGGGGAGGGGTGTCACTTGGATCCCTGGAGGCCAACTCTGGGTTTTGCCTTTTACTCTGAATAAGAAAGGAAGCTTTGTAGTGTCCTGAGCAGAGGAGTGTAGAGTCTAGTCTGTAAGTATGCCCAGTAGGCATATCAGGTCTGGTTACATAACTTGCAGGACCCAAAACAAATGAAAATGCATAGCCATTTATTTAAAAATTTATTAAGAATTTGAATATGGTGACAGCAGAACGTTAAACTGAGCATGAGTATCTCTGAAATTGGGCCCCATGTGAGTGCACATCTTAAGCTCATGATACTAGCCCTTAATGTACCGAATATGTACTTCAGGAGAGAAGGGCAGAGGTAGAGTATAGTCCATGCAAAAATCTGGAGAAGACAGTGAATGATGAGTCAAATTACATATGGCACTGAACTTAGTGAGGAGGAAACACATTTTTATTGACAGTAGAACTGACGGGATTTGCTACTGGAATGCCTGAAATGTATTGAGATAGTAAAGAGACAGGTTATGTGCAAATTGATGCAAGGGGAAAACTGTTTTCGTAATTTACATTAAGCAGGTCTTGAATCATGATTGCTCTAGGACAGTGATCTTAACCTTGGAAGAAGTGGGTCCCTTTGATAGAGGGAGAGCTATGGCTATGAGACACCAGCAGCCATGACTATCAGCCTGCAAATCAGCACACTGGTCTTGATGAGGCTGTGTAAATACATTTGAGCATTCAGCAGATGATACCCAGCACATTTCTGCATGTATCTGTTTATTTTCAGTTAGTAGAATATAAACCTTAAGAGGACAAGCCTCTTGTCTATCTCATACTTTGCTATATCCCCAGAATCTAGAGCAGGATGACTGAATACTTATTCAATAAGTATTTGCTGACTAAATGATTGAACTAAGTGAGTAATTAAAACATTTATAGATGCCACATTTTGTAAACTGACAATCACTTGGCACATCACAGGGAACACAAATACATAAAAATGTAAATAGGAAAGCATCCCCAAACACTCTTTATTGTCATATTTGAGTACAAATCAATATGATTTAGTTTTCTGAAATTGACACAATTTCTAGTGCATTAAATAAATTAATGGATGGCATGGGCAACAGACTCATTTTTAGCCACGACCTTCTACTCTAATGTGAATACTTAGTGAACCGACTTGGTTGTAACTGGTTCTAAAGAGTGTTAAGAGAGATATTATAACTGGGTCACCTTTTGTAGCTGGATTAACTCATGAAGGCAAATTTGGGTTTGCACCTAGATTTCATTAATATTTACTTTCAACTGCCTTCCAAGAAATGTCTGCTTTTGACATACATTTCCAAACATTTTTATCAAACTATAAACATATAGAATCTTCTGAGACATTTTTTCTAACCATTTCTATTAAATATTGGTATGCTCCCATATGGAGTGGAAACAACAGTAAGTCTGAAATGTCATCCTGTCCATTCTTTAAATATTTCAGTGCAAAATTTTACAAAAGCTCAACATTAGCAAAATATTTCCCCATTTCAGCATTCCCATATGTAAGCTCAGGTTTATAATTAAAAACCTGTGACTAATTATGTAGAGCAAATAACAGGAAAAGTGGTAATAAATAATTCTGTGGACCTGTTCCCTAATAAACAAATGGTAAAAATTATTTTAAAACATTCGGGTTTCTAAGGGTATGCAGCAAATGAAGAAACAGTTATTTAAAAAGCTTGCTCAAAATGGTCAGAATAGCGAGACTCTGTGACACTTGATGCGTGTTCCAGTTCATCACATTGACCCTCAGTGTGTCTGGATTGTCACTCCATTCCATGTGGGTGTGGCCAAAATGGGATTCCTGGGTTTTCTAAACCCCCAGTCAAAAATCAGTACCTTCCTTGAAGGTACAGGCTACCAGCATTTCTCATACCACCTCTCCCATGAGTTGCAGAGGCTAAATTTCTAGGGAGTGTGAGTGTGGCTAAGAGGTCAGGATTGACCTTTCTTCATCCACTCATAGGGGGATGCCCTACTCAGGAGTGAAGGGCTGAGAATCTGCAGCCCAGGTCACTTTCAGTCTCACTCACTGCTGGGGTGGGACTTCCATGGTGGGAGAGGGAGATTATGAACAACAGGGGAGACCACTCCTACCTAGATTTCATTGCATTGGCTAGGAGATGCACCCCCCCACCCCCACCCAGGGAAGTCCCATAAGAACAGACATCTATAAAACTTTCCCCAAAGGAACAGTTTATTTAAAGCAGAGTGTGGGGAAGTTCAAGTTAAGGGTCAAATGCTTTTACAATCTGTGGAGATTTTGGTTGCAATTAAGAGGAGGCTGGTGCACCTATGACAATAACAAACCAGAGGCCAGCTAGTTTATTAGAGAGAGCAAGTGAAAGAGACAGCTGAGAAGAACCCTTCTGGGGCCAGAATAAACTTCAAACACTGTCCTTGAAAAGGGACCAATTTCAGTTAGATTGAATATAGAACAATTTTTGCTCCAGGGTATTATTAACAGCAATAGAGCAATCAGTTAACAATTAATGGAACCTAAGAGCTTGGTGTGACGCCAAAGGAGGCAGACAATTTAATGGAGGAATCAGAGAAAGGGGCAGTCAAAGAATTCTGAGAAAATCACTGTCTTATCAGGTGACTGTGACCTTGCCCAAAGGGGTTCCTTCTGAGAAGCAACTTTAGGAGCTTCACACTACAGAGAAGATAAACTTCACTGAAATTATCCAAGGCATCAAACAAATGAACAAGCAAATGACAAAAGTTTCAGAGAGGGTGAGAAGGGGAGTCAGTATCTGGTGTCATGGCAATATATTTCTTAAAATGTCCAGTTTCTGGAAAAATTATGAATGCATGCGAAGAAATAGGAAAGTATGACACATACAGGGGGGGAAAAATCAGGTAACAAAAACTGCCTGGGACTTAAGATAGTAATTTGAATTCACATGAGAAAGGGCACTCATAAAGGCAATTTTGTAATTATAAAAGACAGTACAAATGCATAGTTCTCTTAGCTTCTCTTTTTTTTAATATTTATTTATTTATGCATACAAGCACTGGGGTACAGGCCAGAGGTGTGGGGGGTGAGAGGATTCACCACAGAGAGCGGGGAGCAGAA
>JAGFMF010011942.1:5498617-5520613 GCA_019455555.1 Galemys pyrenaicus | reverse complement strand
GAGGATTCACCACAGAGAGCGGGGAGCAGAACAGGCAGATCAACAGAAGTACACTGCTGAGAGGAGCAGTGGGCACAGCAGGAGAGGTCTGCTGTGCCAGGTGGGTCCCCTCCCTGGCTGGCGGCAGGGATCGAACTCGTGCTGCAGTGACTGTGGTTTGCTTCATAGTGCGTTGCTTAACCCACTGCGCCACCAGGGAGGCCCTCTCTTAGCTTCTCTTAACTGATTTAAAAGCAACTGGAAAATACTACATATACACAATTTTATTGCTGGACATAAATCATTTGCCAATAACAGCACAAAGAAGGTGGTTGAAATAAAGTAGACACCAGATGGTAATTCAATTCCACAGTAACAAGTGAAGAGAACCAGAAGGTTAAAAAAAAAGTTTTTTTTAAATAAGTATATTCTCATTTTTCCCTCATTCCTCAGCTTCTTTAATATATATAAAATTATATAAAACAATGTAGGGTCAGAGAACAATCAGGTCTTTCCACCCTCCCACCACTGTGATGATGGACAGCTGCAGTGCTACGAGCATTCCAGGGTGGGCACGCGCAAGTGAGCACACCTGAGTTTGACATGGGCATAAATGTGTGGTGTCATGAGGACGCCAGGACCAACAGGACCAGAAAGAGCAGCAGAGAGGGTGAGATGCGCGGGGGGCTGTGAGGCCTGCCAGCCTCCCGGCCCCCCAGCGCCATGCCTGCCATGTACCTGGCCACCTCTACTAATAAAAGCATGAAAAGCCACTGAGGGCTCCAAGACTCTCCTTCCTTGACCTGTCTGCCCAGAACCATCCCAAACCGGCCCAGTGAAGCCTTCCTGCTGCTACAAACAATAATTATAACAATGTATTATTGGATTAGAAACACATATGTGCTATATAATAATAGCACAAAAATAGAGAATAAACCTAGATAAGAATAACATTTCTATATCATACTGCAATTAAATTAGTATAAGTCTGAAGTCAACTCTGATAAGCCTGACAGCAACCACTAAGAAACAACTGAACAAAAAACAAGTGGAAAAAAGAGACTATTTTGTGAAGACAGAGGCAGAAAACTCAAGTTTCATAGCTATAAGCCACAGAATGCCAGCAAGCATAGAAACCATGAAGAAGCAAGGAAATGTTCTTCCCTACAGCCTTTGGAGGGAGCATAGCCTACCAACACCTTGATTTTAGATGTCTAGCCTCTGAACCATACAAGAGTAAATTTATGTTGTTTTGAGCTACAAAGTTTCTGGCAATTTGCTTTGTCTGCCCTTTGGAAACAAATAAAGACATCCAGAACTGTTACTGAATGTTTTGGGAAATAGGTGTTGGCATTTAGTTCTGAAAATTTAGAAAGTAAAGTTTTCAGAAAAACTTACCCATTGGTAAAAAACAAACAAACAAATAAAAACCATACCCATTGGTATGGGTTAAATTATGACTTGCTTCTTTTGTATATTTAAATCCTAACCCCTGAGATCTCAGAATGTGAGCTTATTTGAAACTAGGGTCATTGCAGATGTAGCTAGTTAAGATCAGACTGGACTAGCCTGACTCCTAATCCACTGTGAATGCTGTCCTTATAAAGAGGGAAAAATCTGGACACAGGAGTGCACACAGAGAGAACACCACATGCAGACTGACATTATAGTAATACACAGAATACTAATATGGTAATTCTTAGCAACTACCAGAAGCTTGGAACAATCCTGGAACTGGCTCTTCCCTAGTGCCCTATAGAGCAAATGGAAGTTACCAGGTTTTTTCTGTTCTGCCAGTGGCATCTGTGATCGACACCTGTAGTCTTTAGTACATGTCTGATGGTGAGCACCTGGAGTATGGTGGGCATGCATAGGTGGGCACACCTGAGCTGAGAGATTGAGCAGATAAGGGCAGTCACAGAGGACAGGATGAAGCAGGGGCTGTGCGGTAGAGTGCAGTTGAGAGCAGTGGAGCTCAGGGAACTGCTAAGAGAGGAAAGAGCTTATAGTGATTCACAGGGGCGCCCAAGTTGCTGTCTCCCTGCTGGCTTGTTTCCTTTAACCTGTGGGGGTGACGCCAAGGGCTCCAAGTTTCTCTTTCAAATGCCTGAACTGACTATGAACCGACCTGGGACTGGGACGGTGACAGAACATGCCCTCAGAGGAAAGAAGGCCCTGCCCACATCCTGACCACAGACTTGTAGCTACAGAACTGTAAGAAAATAAATTTTGTTACTTAAAGCACTCAGGGTGTGCGAGGAAGCCCTAGCAAACAATATACCCATAATGCTCTTTTCAAATCATAGCTAATTCCAAATCAATTGTTTTTTGGTTTATCTCCTTCCTGTTTTGTATCTATGAGTCTATAGATCTACATTTACACACACACACACACACACACACATACATACACATTCAAACTGGGAAATGAGGGAAAAAGATTACCGTGTGACTTCCATAAGTCAAACTAGATTGTTTAACAAGTTTGTCTAAGTTGTCTGTCCCTCAACAGGAAGGTAATTTTGACATTCTATTTATTGTTACTTAATGTCCTGATATTTATAAAGTTTTATGCTAACTTGGAGAATATTGATAAATTGCAGTCAAGTTGTTACAGAAATAGAGCATAGAGAAAGCTAGGGGACCAGTGGGGTATATTGAGAGGTTTGCTTTTTACAGATCTTGCAAGAAAGGTGTACTAGTTAGGCTAAGCCCTCATCCCTGTCCAATTTACAGATTGCAGTGACAGTGTTTGTTTTTCTTATAAGGGAAATTGATGGTTCAAAAGGACACAGGATTATATTAAGAACTATCCTGAAGGCAGTCACCAGTTACTGATATGATAGTTCACTGTTTAATTTACAGGTTGCAAATTGCAGTCAATAGTCTTTTGTGCTTCAAAGACTTATATGTGGGTATCAAACAGAATAGGGCTAACACAAATTCCATTGCCTGGTGTGAGGCCAAATCTATCTGACATCCTCATATGAGTGTTTCCACTGAAAGCAGATCACAGGGTGGCTCCTAACAACTAGTATTGGATTTGAAGCACAACAGACTATTGACTGCAATCTGTAAATTGGACAGGGGTGAAGGCTTAGCCTAACTAGTACACCTTTCTTGCAAGATCTGTAAAAGGCAAACCTCTCAATATACCCTATAGGTTCTTTAGCTTTTTCTATGTTTTATATCTGTGACAGCTTGATTGCAATGACTAGTTCCTCTGTGTATATTTTTTTCCACAGAAAAGGGAATACATTTTCTTATATTGACATATAGAGATTTTAGATTCCTTTCAGATCTATTGTAGGTTTTGTCATATAAATAAATTTCTTGGTGGTTGGGTACCATTAACAAGGATTATAACAAGGATTCTATTTTAGCTGATTTGTAACATGGTACCCAATGAAGCTAGGTAGTACCCAAAGTAAAATGAGTACAAACCCTACAGTCACTTTGATTGTATACATTCACCAAATTGCAAACTCTGTAGAGGAAATGGAATCATGTCAAGGAATATATACATTTGAAAAAAAAAATCCAGTGTGGGTCTTTACAGGTATCATGGTTAAGGAATAATAAGTTGGGCTCCCTGGTGGCGCAAGGGGTTGAGTGCTACACTGTGGAGCTTCTGCAGCCACTGTAGTGCAAGTTCAATCCCTGGCCAAGGAGGGGACCCACATGGTGCAGCAGGCCTCTCCTGCTGTTACCCTCAGCAGTGTGCTTCAGTGGATCTGCCTGTTCTGCTCCCCACTCTGTCTCTGGTGAATCCTCTCACCTCTCACACCTCTGCCCTGTACCCCAGCTTTTGTATGATAAATAAAATCTTAAAAAAAGGAATAATATGTTAACAATCAGAAAAGAGGAAAGAAAATATCTAGGGAAACAGAGAACAAAATAATATAAATTAAAGCATGAGATCAGTGGTTCTAGTCATCTGGATCTTGTTCATAGGTCTTAAATGTAAGTTATTTACTATTCACAGTTGTTTCCTTGTTCTGAAGATCTTCATTAGACACTGTGTCCATCCTCCATCTCCATTGCCAAATCACATGCTCCTGGATGATTCTTAAAGGCTCCTTAGCATGAAGTCCCAAGGATCCCCAACTTGAAGACAGTTTTCAGGTATGAATTATATATTTTTAGTTGAGAGGTACAGACCTAAGACCCTATAAACACCCAACAACTTTTGCTTCTGTTATTCATTAAATAGACATAGCAAGGTTCTTTTCATCAGGCTTTGAGGATAGTTTTTCTGGGACATCTCTAGACACTAAATCTCCCAAAGAACTGGCAGAATGAAAAAAAGTGAAATTCTCACTTGAGGCAATAAACACCATAAATTTATGAGGATATAGTCAGTAAAAACTTGGACAGTAAGAACAATGAGGACCATGACATATCACTGCATGTTTTGATTTGTGCTATACAATACACTATCATTATTCCTGATTAATATGGGCATTAAAAATGAGCAACTGAGAAATCAAAATTTTTAGATAATTGTCAGACTAGTAGGTGTACTTGAATATTAGTTCATTTAATATAAACATAATGACTAAAATATCTGTATGTTATGTTTAATGTAGTTAATTTAGGTAAGCTATACTTTTGTGATATGTACAAGTTTTTGTTAAGTTTGAGAGATAAAAGACCTTTTTACCTTGTTTTTGAGTTAATATTCATAGAATATTAGGCAAGATCATTGATTTTATTACTTTTACTTTGTGAGGCAAAGGAACAGAATTTTGTGTTACAATCCCCAAAAGCCCAAAGATATTTTCAGTTTAAAAGATATCTTAATATTCTTTCACAGCCTAATTGAGAAATGACAAAAATTAAAATGTTTTTCAGAGGAAAAAAATATGTTTGAACATAACTCATAGTTTCAGACAATATTTTGAAAATACAAGATGATAAATAAAAATGTTTATTTTTCTTAAATTAACAAAACTTTTATTATGACAAATGAGCATCTCTATCAAATATCTTATACTAAATTAAAGAATTTTTTTGTTGCCAAAAATTCAAAGAAGTATTTTAGCAATAGAAAGAAGCCTTTGTGAACTCTACTACACTGCTGGTGGGAATGCAAGTTAATCCAACCACTATGGAAGCCCATATGGAGGTTCCTCAGTCTACTAAAAATAGAGTTACCATATGATCTTGCAATCCCACTCCTAGGGATCTACCCAAAGGTCACAAAAACACTGATCCAAAAGTGTACCTATACCCCCATGTTTATTGCAGCACTATTTATAATTGGTAAGACCTAGAAACAACCCAAATGCCCAAAAGTAGATGACCGGATCAAGAAGATGTGGTACATATACACAATGGAATACTATTGAGCAATCAAAAATGAGAAACTAGGGACATTTATAGAAACATGGATGGAGCTAGAAGGAATTATACTCAGTGAAACAAGTCAGAAGGCAAGAGAAAAATATCAGATGGCCTCGCTTTTAGGAGGAATGTGAAAGAACAACAACTACAACAAAAAATAAAAAAGAAGAAAACAAAAAAAAACAAGAGAAAGCTCAAGGAAGTAGGCAGTTACAACCAAAAACAAACAGACAAAGAAAAAAACTCAACAAGACCAAAAGGTCAAAGATAAACCAAAGGGATCATGGTGGGGGGGCGTGGAGGGAGGGGAGGGCAAAGACAGGGATGAGGGCATAAAGAGCACAAGGGACTGAGGTGATGGTGCTCAGGTGAAATGGTGGTGGGAACTCCCTGGGGACTACAAATGATGTCAAATACAATTAAATAAATCTAAAAAAAACCAAAACAACAAAAAACCACAAACACACTAATTCAAAAGAAAAAAAAAAGTAACAAATTGAATCCAGCACTATATAAAGAGAACAATACATCACAACCAAGTAGGGCTTGTTTATCTTGGGAATGCAAGACTAGTTCACCATACAAGAAATAAATCAACATAATTTTCTATACTAAGAGACTTAAGAAAAAACATGGTCATATCAGGTGATGCAGAGAAGTCACTTGTTGAAATTAAATGTCTGCTTATGATAAAATCTTCCCACAAACTTGGAGGATGAAACTTTCAAAACAGTAACAGACATCTTTAAACAAAGCAAACAAAACAAAAACATAATCCACCTGGAACTCCCATCTTATCTGGGAGTAGTGCAAAATCATGGAACAATTATTCTTGAAAACTTTTACAAGTTTCTCATAAAGTTAAATATATACTTATCATATCACCCAAGAATCTGGATGCTATGTATTTCCAGAAAAATAAAAATGTAAATTCACATAGAACCTGAACATGAATGTTAATAATGCATTATTCATAATTGGCCCACTACTGACACATATAAAAACACATAAGACATATCAAATGTCTTATACTAAATTAGTCAATCTTAAAAGATTAGATGCATATGACTTTCTGGAAAGGCAAAATTATGGGGACAGAGAAACAGAGGTTACCAGACTTAGGTGTGAGGGGAGAACTGACTACCTTCTGCATAATAAGAGGGAATTTGGGGGAGTTTTAGAATTTTTCTATATCTTGTTTGTGCGGAGCTTACAAAAATCTTTACATATGTTAAAATTCATAGAACTGTATATGAAAAAGTCTATTTTAATTTATTAACTTAAAGACTAATATAGAAATTAAAGTATATAAATATTCTTACTTATTTATATTTATTTACATATGCAATGTTTATTTCTTTACATATGAAATTTATTTATATTTATATAAATGAATAGGAATATAACTAAAATACTTTAAACCAATCAAACAGTATTTATTATCTGATATACATATTCTAATTTCCCCAGTCAATTTTATCAACTACCACCTTCAGTTAACAAATTTTTATCTTTCTAGACAATAGAGAAAACTGGAAGACAAAAAAACCAATATCAGAGCTAATTTTTGTAAACATTTATTTTATTTTACTTCAATACATTGTAAAATCGCAAGCTAAATGTATTAGATATCATTTAAAGACATTTACATATTGCCTTCATCTATAGTCTTTTGCTAAATAAAATTAGATAACAAAGGAAATAAAGTAAATTTAATCATCAAAAAGTTATATTGTTCTACAGAGAAATTACCTAGGTATTTAAATATCAATTTATTAAATATCAGAATTTCAATTAGCCTAAAATCTTAGCGAGACTAAAGATCTGTAAAGAACAATTTAAATCAGAACATCCTATGATCTGTAGTATCAGAAAAGTTATTAAGGTTAAGCTGATTGAAAACGTTGCTTATTAAAAATATTTTTGTATTTTTTTCAAATCATAAACAATTTCTGGAAAAACTATACCTAAGAATAAGTATAATTTTGGGCCTCCCTGGTGGCACAGTGAGTTAACCAACACACTATGAAGCAAACCCCAGCCCCTGCAGCAAGTTAGAAACCTGCTGCAGGCCAGGGAGAGGACCCACATGGCACAGCTGACCTCTCCTGCTGCGCGGGCTGCTCCCCTCAGCGGTGTATTCAGTCAATCTGCCTGTTCTGCTCCCCACTCTGTTTCTGGTGAGTCCCTCACCCCTCACCCCACACACACCTCTGGCCTGTACCCCAGTTCTTGTATGCATAAATAAATCTTTAAAAAAAAGCTAACCACTTATTTATATATAAAAAAAGAATAAGTATAATTTTCAAGATTAATGAAACTAATGAGAGAGAAAAACAGAGCGAGAGAAATAAGTTAGATTAAACAGTAACTCAGGTACCTGATTTTCTATCAAATATACAGTTTAAAATGTTGACACCTTTAAAGTCCTTTCTAAGTATAAAAGCAAGAATTAGGATTTCCTCTTTGTTACCAAAGTGATTGCTTTTTTAGATTGACAAGTCAGAGAATCTCATGAGGGTTTCTTCCCTGTTCCTTTGAATGCCTCTATCAAAAGAAAAATCTTATTCACGTCAAAATGTCCCCCAAGCGACCACTGAGAGGCAGAATTATGCTAGTTAAAGAGAAATGCCTACATAATAAAAGTAGAAGCAAGGAGGCATTCAACCAAGAGAACAGAGGGAGAACTTATTAGAACAGCAGTGATTACTAAAAAAGATATTCGTGCAAACCTCTGTTCTCTAGACGCTGCTCAAAGATTATTCGCCATCGACTGAGATGCAGAGAACCCTCTGTCACCAGGTGGACGAAACCAAAGGAAGCGATTCTAAAGGATACAAAAACAAGACTGAGGGAGGTCTTAGTCAAAGAGGTGTTCAAAAAATGATCCAGGTTAAAGTGTGTCCAAAGGAGTTTGATCTGACACGATTTCTGGACTAACCAGTTTTTAGGGCTGAATTGAGGACACATATATCTGTCCCGTCTATCCTCTTCCTATACTTTTATCTTCTAGACACAAACAAAACATGACAGTAGAAGGCAGAGGAGTAAAAGTGTTTCCATCACAGGCAAGTTTTCCATGAAAAGTGTCAATCAGTCAATGATTGCGTCTGGGACCGCTCATTTCTTCTGATAAATAAACAAATGGTGTTTGCTACAGAAGATGGAATGGTAGACTAAAGGTTTTTTCCTGACGGTAGGAATGATGGAATGCATGGTTCTCAGTTTATCTGGGATTACTGAGGATTTCTTACTGATAGACTATATGCTGAAGAGATTTTAATTTTTATTTAGTAATTTCAGTTAACTAGCCTACTCAATAATTTTGAGGTTTACTTTTGATAAAAGATTCTGGGGCAGACAAATACTATTTCAGAAATACCTCAAAAGTTATGGTAAAATTATAATGATAAAATTATTAATAAGATCTTGACCTAACCTTCAAGGAGATTTTCATCTAGGCAAAAAGATTATCAGTTAAAATAACGATGGGGCATCATTGTTCCTGTAGTAGGAGAATGTGTGTTGAATTTTTAAAGTTATGTTTACCATTAGCTTATGATAAATGCCTTGAGAAGTACATTGTGTAAATGTCTTTCAATTCTCATTTTCTAAGAGATTTTTATCAAGAAAATGGTTGAATTTTATCAAGTGTCTTTTCTGTTTCTCTTGATATGATCATGTGATTTTCTACTTTAATAAATGTCTTAATATTGAACAGTTCTTTAATCCTGATATGAAACACACTTGCTTTTATACTATGATATTACATTTCTGGAATAATCTTATAACATTGTATTTAGGATTTGAGATGCTATTTCAATTTCACTAGACTTGCTTAACTATAGCTAGCAATTTCTTAAAAGAGCAAAAAGGGAGTCCTTGTTTCAGAAATGTTTGATGGAGCCTTTCTCCAAAATCATTTGGTTCTGCAGCCTTGTTGGTTGAAAATCTTAACAATTTTTCTTACCAGTTTAATTTATTTGGTGTCTTCACAAGTATGTAATGAATGCTTCTGCCCAGTCACTCTGAGCTGCTTTGGGGGTACAATTTCTATCCTGAGCTGTTCAGCCTTGACACCTGCTTTCTGCCTGGGTCTAAAAATATATTCAAATTTTCTATTTACTCTTGAATTAATTTGACAAATATTGTTTTTATAGTAGAGGATATGTTTAATCTGAATTTTCAAATTTATTGTATACAATGTGGTCTTTTAAAATTTTTAATTCTTTATAGTTCCCCTTACCTTTCTTATAGTTTATGATTTCATAGTTTATCTTTTTATGGTCAGGATACTATGTAAAATAAGATCTAAAAATATGAAATAATAGTAGCTAATCTTTACATAGTAACTAATCATTCTGTTTTTCTTACACTATTTTATATAAACAAATCTGATGAGGTGGTCTGAATTAGAAACTGGTGCTCTTTGTAGGACCTTATGGCATTTTTCTGTCATTGGCATATTAAAGCCTACCTCTCTATATCTTATCAATTTTTCTTTTTCCGAAGGAATATTTCTATTTATACTTTTTCCTTTTTTGCTTTATTTGTCTAAGTAGTTTACTGCAAGCAATAACTATTAGAAAGAAGAAGTGAGGGTAATAATAACACCTAGGTGATTTTTAAAAAGAAATACTCTTGACTTTGTTTTGATTAGGAACAAATGTTTATTTGGTAAAGGACTATAGTGAGCATTCCAACATCTCTTACAGGAAAAAGTAGATGTACTAGGTTTGTAAATATTACAAAGTCTGCTTGGGTGACAGGGACCAGATGATAATATTCTTAAATATTTCTCCTAGGGAAGAGATCTAAACCTAACTTGTGTAGGTTTAGAAGGCAGAACTGAATGAATGAAAATTCATCAGGAAGCAGAAGAGGAACTTTCCAGTTATTTTGGCCTAGGAACAGGAGGGACTGCCTCACAATGTAATAAACTCTTCTCAGGTAAGGCTACCATGTAAAATTTTGAGAGTCAAATGAAATCCTAATAATTATAATTATATAATTATTGAAATAAGTCTTATTGATTGATAAATTGGTTTTATTTTATTGATGAATTTACATAATAAAGCTATTAAAACTATTTTGAATTAAAATTCTTAATAAATTAATGTAGTACGCTTTATGTATATGAAAGCAAAATCTGAAAAGTATTTATATTAGTGATAGTCTTGGTCTTATCTGAATACAGCTGACTGTTAAACATTGGGGGACTTAAGAGCATTGACACCTGCACAGTTGAAAATTTAACTTTGGATTTCCTCTAAAATTTAACTACCAATAGCTTGTTGTTGCTGGAATGTTTACTGATATAAACAGTCAACATTTTATGTGTTAGATGTATTACAAACTGTGTTTTTACAATAAAGTGATAAAATAAGTTAGAGAGAAGAAAAATATTGTTTAAAAAATCTTAAGGAAGAAAATACATATTTATATCCTATATTTATTGATGTTGTAGATTTATATGATATGTTTACAAGAAAACTGTTGTATAAGTGGACCTGTGCGGTTCAAGCTGTGTTGTTTGAATGTCGACTGTACTTACTATTTTTTTTGTTTGTATTTACTTACGTACTTTACTCAGTAACTTACTGATCAGAATCTCTTTGCCTTTATTTCCCCTGCCTATTTCATATGTTGACAGTTCTACAATTTCCCTGTTTCCCATAGAATCCACTGCCTGGCTGCTGACAGCTTCAGGCCCCCTGCAAGTGGGTTGAGGACCCCATGGGCATCCCCACGCCCTCTGGCTGGATCACTAATAATCCACAGGGCAACAAGCACCAGAATAACTGTGTGCATTCCTTGTGTAACTGAGTGTATTTCCTTGTGTTACTGAGTGTCCTGCCTGATATCCGTAGGTCAGTGGCTTAGTTGCTTTGTTCCTAGAAAGATTTGGGTGTTTAGTAGGTTGACCATGCACTAATGTATGGAAACTCTGTTCACTGTACAAAAGTTCAATTGCTCCCAGCTGACATCAGGCTGATACTGGAGAAGGAAAGTCCACCTGACCCACCTCAACATTTTTAATGCAACTACTATTAGTAAAACGAGGTTAAAAACAAAAAAATCCGGGGTCATTGCTAACCAGACCAAAAATATGACAGAGTGTCTGAGAGAACCATCCCTGATAAGCCAGTTGTGAAGATCTCAGATATGCAGACCTGTTTTCTCCTTTTAAAAACATAAATTCTACTTAAGCAGAAGGAACTCAAAATATAAATCCCATGGAGTGTTTAAAGTGTGTGTAGCCAATTACAAAATGTGGCAACTCTTATCAGAAGAGATGAGATAACAATGATAATATATAATATAATAAGATGACAATGTCATCTATATTTTATATAATGTATATTGTATGTAATAGAATAAGCTGATAAGATGAGTTGATAGTGAAATGATAATGAGAGGTAGGAAGAAAGACATTGTAGCAGCTCCAGTGGAAAGACTGAGGTTGGAAATCTTGTCAAGGGTGAGAGGTGACCTTCCTGTGAGTGGAAGCTCATCAGAGGTGCATCACTCATCACAAAGTTCTCTGCAGCCCTGTTGGAGAGTGCAGAGGAGTGAAGAAGTTCCCCTACTCCTACAGAGTCAGGAACTCAGGAATTGCCTTTGAATCTGAGCTCTGCTGTCCCTTTGTTCCACTCAAAGTCTCCTTTCATTCTCTGCAAATTGGAGATAACAATAGTAACTGTGTCACAGGGTTGCTATGAGGATTAACTCATTTAACATTTGTAAAATCGTATTCTCTATATAATTCTTTGTTAAACAAAATAAAATCAGTTCCAGAGCCATGTGGGGGAGAAAAGGAAATGTGTTTTGTTCCACTGTGTTCTGTTCTTCAAACTGACTGTTTACGATTTTCTTCACTTCTACAAGGAGAGAATTGCCTTTGGTGCTAAAATAAGAATTCTGTTTCATCGGTGACTGAGACACAAAGACATGACTGCTACGCTCAAAGGGCCCTTAAAGGAGAACCATCTTATTTGTGATTAAAAACTTGATCAAAGGTTTCTAAGTCCTTACACTCTGATTAGGAGATAACCTCAGATCCTGCAACCGGGAGCTATTCACGATACTTTCTGCAGAGTATTAGTCGCGGACAGTCAGTACTAGCATCAGGAAGAAAAATTCGAATGAGCTGCAATATCTCATAGATATAGACTCCCACCATAATTAGACGGGAGAACAAAATATTAGCATCTATCTGTAAACAGGAATATGACTCATTACCTATGGCCCCTGAAATTATGTTCATGTATAAAAGAAATCATATAGCAGCTTCCATATACTGTAAGGTATTACCATTATTTTGGTTTCAGACTTAACTGCCTGTCATCCCATGTTTATGCTAACCCCACACCACTGTGGAGCATTCAGTATTTTTCTGTTATTTTTCATTCGAGAATAAAATGTTCTTTAACTGAAATACTGTTCAGATGAATCACTGCCTGGGAAGTACATGTGGGCAGCTCATAATAAAAAGCATTACCTTTGCTACAGCGTCAGAATAATTTTTTTAAGCAGGATGCACTTTGTATTCAATGGTAATTACTATGTTTTTAAAAACAGCATTTGAAAAAAAAATGTACTACTTATTGCTGGTCTGCTGATTCATCTGAATTTTAGTGCTACTAGATGATGCCAGATTGACTTTTTTCAAAGGTAACATCCCAATTTAGCCACAAATTAGGGCAATCCAGTCACAGCTTTCACACTTCTCTGACACCACCTGTCCATTATCACTTAGTTAGTACAGTCTCAGTTCCGAATCTTACTATTTTTCAGACATTGTGATGAAAGAAGTTTGAGATTATATGTCAATAGGCAGCTCTTGTCTTACTCAAAACCAAAGGGTCAGGCTCAAAGCATTTACCCATGGAGTGGACTTGGCTCAATTAAGACTTACTGAAAAGCTCTCTGCTGGGCTATGTTATAAAGGAGTTGGTTGCTCATTATCCTCTTTCAGAAAGTGCTAAAATCTTACCAGTGTCTAAATCTTTTAACCTTTCATTCTCTTTTGTCTTCTTGCATTTTAATTATAATTAGTTATAAAACCATCAATAAATAAATTCACCAAAGCACAGGCAAAAAAGCAAAAATAAATCGACCATATCAAATTTTAGAAATTGTAACATCAAAGGGAATAAGAGAGTGAAAATGCAATCTACTGAGTGGGAAAAATATTTTCAAATCATATATCTGATGAGGAGCTAATATACAAAGTAAAAAATTATAACTCAATAACAAAAAGGATGATAACCCAATTAAAAATGTGCAAGACACTTAAATAGACATTTCTCAAAAAAATACAGATGACCAACAGGTATATTACGAGATGTTCCACATCATTAATCATCAGGAAAATGAAAATCAAAAGCATACCATTACCTCAAATCTGTTGGTAAGTGTTGTCTAGAATGTTGAGAAATTGGAACTCAAGTACAGTGTTGGTGGAAATGTGAAATTAAACTGCTATGAAACACAATATGGAGTTCCTCACAAAATTAAAAATAGAACTGCCATCAAAAATAGAATAGCAATCCTACTTCTGGGTGTATAATTCAAAATAATGGAAATTGGGATCTTGAAGTGATATTTGCATATTCATTGCACCATTATTCATAAAAGTCAAGACAGAGACAGCCTAAATATCTATCCATCCAAATGTAGTATATATCTATGGTAAGTCCCCCCTTAGCATGGTAGGTAGGTTCTTGGAAACTCACTTTAAGGAAATGCTGTATAATGAAACCAATTATACCACTCTTGCTAAAAATAAGAGTCAGGTTCCTACAAAAGGTTTTTGGTCACAAAAACATCACCAAGACCCAAAATACTTTAATATTAAAAATAATAATAGTTGCTAAGGAATAAAGACCAGATCAACCACACTGAAACACAGGGATACATCTACGTGCAGATTCGAAGATCTTCAAAACACAGGTTGGAGATGATTAATGAAGATGATTAATGAAGCACTACATTTTTCATTTAAGGATTACCTGGTGTGGTCTGTAACTTTAGATAGTGAAAAACCACTTTGCTAGGTGAGAACAAAATTCTTAGGAGTTCAAGTTCTGCTTGTGTGAGGACAAGGGTGATACAACAAAAGAATTTGGGTGCCTCCCTGGTGGTTCAAGAGGTTGAGTGCGCTCTGTTGGGCTTCCTCAGCCACTGCAGGGAGTTGGAACCTGGGCCAGGGACGGGACCCACATGGCGCAGCGGTTCACTCAGAGGTTGTAATGCAGAGTATAAAACAATTGCCTGATGGTCCTTTACAGAAAGAATATGTTGATCTCTGGAATTAAGCCTATTTTCATGAAACACATACCTCAGAGACTTGGTTGGTATTCATTATGGTTGCTTGCATAATGGGTCCTGGGTGAGAGGAAAGTAATGTAGGTACAGCTGATTATCTATTCAATAGTTTCATATCTATGGGCTTTTGTTTATCCATCCATGCAAAGATACTTGTTATTTCCTTTGTGTCTCTGCTGTAGACTCTAGAGATGTCTAATTTTGCAATCATTTATTTAAATGTTTATCATGCCTATTTGTTATTGAGTAACTTGAGAGTGAAGTGCATACTTGCCTTAAATTTTTATTCTCAAAATCTAATATAATATTTGGTATAATACTAAAAATTCAAAGGAATTGAATTAAATTGGACAGATTCCTTGAACATCCCAGAGCAGAAACATTTTATGGGTACAATGACAGAGGTTGAGAATGGATTCTCCCTCACAGCAATTTAAATTATTTTGTAAATTATTTAACATGAACTACAACCTGCGGTTATATGAAGGAACAGAACTTGAAAGGCTGTGATATGTTTTGATAAGAGAGCTCAAAATCAGTAACTGAGAAGTTTATTTAACAAAGACAAGGATTGGTTTTTTATTTTCCTTTAAAATAGTAGTTAAACACTATGAACTCCTAATCATTGAAATGATTGAGGAAACTGATTTTTATAGTTAATAATCCAGCTAATTAGTATATACTAATAGGTTTTCCATATTTAGAGGGAAAATGATGAAATAAGTAGTCAAAAACCATCTGGAAAAATTTTAAACTTGCTTTAATGATTCAGGAGGCATGTCAGGATCTTGAAGTAACATAGTTATCATAACGAACACAAATGGTAGGTGGTCAAATACTTATTGATTAGAATTGTGTATTTTGTGTTTCAATGTAGTCAGAGAAAATGGATTATAAATATGCTGATCCTGTGGTATATTTTGGAAATTGTTTTAAAAATTCCTGGTATCAGCTTGCTTACTTGTCATTTATATTTTTTTCATATAAAAATAAATTGCAGTTGTAAACTTTAGTTATTTGCGTTTCTTAGTTATTTGTACTATAGATAAAGCAAAGTGTTAGAGTTCTTGAATATATTTAGATTTGGCAGTCTTCTAAAATTCTTTTCCTTTCAATTTTGATGCCAGTAATGAGTATTATTTGTACCCATCTTAAACACTGGAAACAAATATTGTACTGTCTTATTCCAAAATTGGTTTGCTGTCTCAATGCCTAAGTGTTAATTGTTGTGAACTTAAATGGACAGAGATGAGTTGAAATCTTGACTCTGCCACTGATTACTTGTGTGACCTGGACAAGCTATTTAATCTGTTTCAATAGCCTCATCTGTGGAATAGGATACTTAAATAACAACGTTATGGCAAAATTTAATAAATCAATTAATTGCAGCCTTAAGTTGGCAAGGTTTTGACAAATTGAGATCTAAAAATGACAACTATTTTCCTCCTTAGAGTCACATGATTAAATATTATTTACCTTTTCATTTAATGTGAACACATGTAGAGTTTCATGTAATAACCATAACAATTAAATGTGAAACAGTTTTATCCCTCCCCAAATCTCTTTTGTTGGGCCCAATATAGTCACCCGTCCCCCCCAACTTTAATGCATGACAACCACTGATCTATTTTTCATCACTACATATTTAACTTTCTAGAATGGAATATAAGAAAGGGAATATATTTATTTTATTCTAGAATGGAATAGATGGAACATAACCTAAGCTTTGAGACTGACTTCTTTACCTAGCATTATGTATTGGGGTTATTTATACCAAATAAATCTATGGTGTGTCAATAGATTATTTTTATTGCTGAACAATAGATTGCTTTATTTTATTACATTCTTTTGTATTCAGATATCTGTTTGACTCCATTCACTTATTGAAGAACATTTGGGTTGGTTCCTGTTTTGTACAATTTTGAATAGAGTTACCTTATGAACATATGTTTTATAAATATATATTTTCATTTCCTTTTAGTGATGGGATTATTGAGTCATATGGCAAATTGTGCTAAACTTTCTAAAAACTGTCAAACTGATTTCTAAAGTGATCATACCATTTTGTATTCCAGAAATGTATGAAAATTCCACTTGCTCTGTGGCATCACTAACATTTGGTATCATCTGTTAAACCTTTCTGGTAGGTATGAAGTGGCATCTTATTGTTGTTTTAATAATAATGTTGAGCATATAGTCATATGCTTATTTGACAAATTGAGATCTAAAAATGGCAATTATTTTATTCCTTAGAGTCTCATTATTAAACGTTATTTACTATAGTATACAGTAAAGGAATATAGTAGAGACTATATTTATAGACTAAAGAAAACCATGGATTTTCTTTGGTAAAGTATCTATATAAATATTTTGTTTACTTTTAAATTGTCTTATTGGTGAGTTTTTGAGAGCTGTTTGCATATTCCTCAGAAAATCCTTTGTCAAATAGGTGACTTGAAAATATTTTCTACCAGTTTGTGAAAGATATTTTTATTCTCTTAACAGTCTTTCAGAAAAACTAAAGTTTTAATGTTTCATGGAATTCAATTGATCATTTTTTTCTTGTATGAATTTTACCTTTAGTGTCATGTCTAAGAAATCTTTGTCTAACCTCCTCTCAGGAAAATCTTCCATTTTCTTCAAAAGTTAAATTTATAGTTAAATTCTTGATCTAGAATTCATTTGGACTAAGTTTTATATAAAATAAGTTTTGTATAGATTTTTTTTGGTAAAAAAAACCAATTGGCCATATCTGTGGCCAGTTGCTTTCTATTCTATGACCTATTATATTTATCTCTTCATCAATATCACACTGCCTTGCTTTTGATGGCTTTGTAGCCATCTATATTTTGCAATCTCAAAAGGGTTTTGACACTTCCATTTCTTTTGTCTTCCTACTTCAATTTTAGAAGCAACTTGCATATATTTACAAAATCCTGTTGGGATTTTGGTTGGAATTATATTAAATCCATAGATGAATTTTGGAAGAACTGACATCTTTTTTTGGTGAAATCTTCTAATCCATGACACAGTCTTTCTCCATTTATTTTGGGCTTCATTGACTTCTTTCAAGAGTGTTTTGTGAATTTCTGTACACAGATCTGATAGTCTACTAGATTTATACCTAAATATTTCAAATACTTTGAAACTGCTATGCTTTTAAAATTATTTTGAGTTTCCAACTGTTCGCTTTTAATTTATAGAAATATGATTGATTTTTGTATTTTGATTATATATCTTGAGACCTTCCAAAACTTGTTTATTAGTTCTTGGGTTTGTGTGTGTGTGTTTGTGTAGAATATTTTGGATTTTCTACATAGACAGTTTTGTTTCTTACAAATAGGGTCAATTTTATTTTTTCTTTTCCAACTTTTATGATGTTGAATAGGAGGGATGAAAGTATCTTTGTACAATCAGAGTTCATTTTTTTTTCTTGGTAGATCCTCTTTAACAAGTTAAAGAACTCATCTTCAGTCCTAATTTTCTAAATGGTGTTTTTAAAATCATGATATATGTTGAATTTGGTTCCAAAATTATTTTGGTAATTATTGATTTATCTTTTAGTAACAGTTACGGTGGCAAATATATCAGTTAGTCATGATGTCCAATGGTCATCATTCTTGTTATATGTTGCTGCACACCATTTCTTGATATTTTGTAAAAGATTTTTGTGTAGGTATTTATGGTTGGTAATGGTTTGTATTTTCTTTTATTTATTGTCTTTGTCTGGTTGAATAGGTTATGTAGTTTTTACTCAATAAAAATAATATACATACTTGCTTTTATGCAGTCTTTTTGGAAGTAATCTTACCACTTCAATTAGAATGCAGAAAGTCTACCACCATATAGTTTATTAACTCCCATTTATGTTGTAATTGTCACACATATGTCAATGTGCATTGAAAAAAATTATCAGACAAAGTAATGATTTTTGTTTTTTTCTATCAAATATATTTTAAGGCACTTAAGAAAAGTTTTGTTTATCCCAGTATCCATCATTTCTGTTGTTCTTTCTTCATTCCTAATAATAGAATCTTGATATATGTTTATGTTAGTATCTTTTCCCTTTCACCTGAAAACCTTCCATTAACAGTAGTTTTAGAACAAATTTTCAGGCAACCGATTCTCATGGTTTTCCCTATTAGAGAAAGCATTTATTTTATATCTATTCCTGAAGAAAATGTTTGCATTCGAAGATGCTGAGTTAATTCTTTCTGGCCTCTGTGATATAAGATGAGAAACACTGTTTGATGTTCTCATATAGTTATTGTGTTTGGTCCTTCTTTCTGATTTTTTTTTTAAAGATTTATTTATTTATGTATACAATCACTGGGGTACAGGCCAGAGGTGTGGGGGGGGTGGTGGTGAGAGGATTCACCACAGAGAGCAGGGAGCAGAACAGGCAGATCAACTGAAGTACACTGCTGAGAGGAACAGCGGGCACAGCAGGAGAGGTCTGCTGCACCATGTGGGTCCCCTCCCTGGTCAGCAGCAGGGATTGAACTTGTGCTGCAGTGGCTGCGGTTTGCTTCATAGTGCATTGCTTAACCCACTGTGCCACCAGGGAGGCCCCCTTCTTTCTGATTTTTAAGAATTTTTCATTGTTGGGCCTCCCTGGTGGCACAGTGGCTTAAACAACACACTATGAAGCAAACTGTAGCCACTGCAGCACAAGTTCGATCCCTGCCACCGGCCAGGGAGGTGACCCACATTGCGTAACAGACCTCTCCTGCCTCACCTGCTGCTCCCCTCAGCAGTGTGCTTCAGTCCATCTGCCTGTTCTGCTCCCCATTCTGTCTGGTGAATCCTTTCACTTCCCGCTTCTCTGGCCTGTACCCCAGCTCTTGTATGCATAAATAAATAAATCTTTAAAAATAAAAAAGGAATTTTTCATTGTCTTTACTTTTCATAAGTTTGATTATGATATGGCTTGGCATGGACTTCTTTGTGTTTATCCTCTGGGGTTTATTGAATCCCTTTTAACAATAATTTTATGATTTCACTAAAATGAGGTCATTTCAACCATTATTTCTTTAAATGTTTTGTCTGTCTCACCCTTTTTTCTTTCCTCCTGAAACTCTGATTATACAAATGATAGACCTTTTGATAATGTTCTATAGGTTCCCCTTCTTGTCATCTCCATTCTGCTTTTGAGCCTATCCAGTGAGGTTATTTTTATTAGAAATGTAAAAATTTTAAAGCATCATGCTGTTGAAAGGTTCATGGAAAATTTCTTGTATCCTGCCAAGTTTTATATCTGTTCCAGATTTTGTATTTTCAACCAAGTATTCATAGTTGCCTTAATGTAAGCTACCATTCAGGACAATAGGAAATAGGGGATATTGTGTTCGCTTTATGTGAACACTGTATAGATGATGTGGTTTTAAAATAAGCCCACAAATGTTTTAGCACTCTTTCCATCAGAAAGAAGGCTTGCTATCATTACCTTTGAATACTGTCCAACGTATGTTAGTGACTTGTATCTGAAATGGAATCCTTTAGAAGTGATGCTGTGTCACTGTCAGTACTACGCTAGCAACACAGCTGCCTAAGGCTCTCTCTCACTAAGAAAGAATTCAGTGGGGTCTCATGATGCAAGGAACCTCAATCCTTGAATGCTTAGGCTAGTCACTCAGCTCCCATCAGACAGTGAGACAGACGTTGAGAAATAAGTCATATCTGTGCACGCATACATGCATATGAATCTATGGATACTTTAGGTTGTTTGTTTTAGCAATTGTTAATTTCTTTTGCTAATATAGTCAAAGTAGATCTTACATTAAGCTTAGTAATTTCTTGATTTTCACTACATCTTGGTCATTGAAGAAAGTACAACAAATCCTTGAATAATGTAATTTCATTCAATGTTGTTTTGTTATAATGTTGAAAAAATAAATAAATTCCTGACTGGTGCCCTTATCTGTCTGAAGTTGGCACATTCTCCCGATAACTCTCTGAGTTTCCTCTGGGTGCTCTGGGGTTTCCTCCCAAAGATGTGCATGTTAGGTTTGCAGTTGCTATTAAGTTGTCCCAATACGAGTGCGTGTGTGTGTATGTATGAGTGCTCTGTGATGAAGGATGTCCTGTTCCAGGTTTATTCCCACCTGCTAAGACAGGTTCCAGACGTCTGTGAACCTGAACTGGAATGAATGGGTTAGAAAATGAATGAATGAGTTAATGAATAGAAGGTGTTTTGTGTATTGATTTAGGAGTTTGTTGATGTTTTTATGACTAGAAATATGTCGCAGGAACTTAACTCTTGTTTATATTAATTAGCCTATTGCAAAATTGATTTCATTGATTATATTTCATTTAGCTCAAGTTATTCAGTTTCTAAGAATCTATCAATGATGTTAAGTGAGATCTTACTGTATTAGTTAGCACCTACTTAACTTATAAACAGCAATGTGATAATAATTAACAGAATCATGTTCATGGCTTGCTGTTGGTATTTTAGAACTAGGCAAGAGATCAGTTTACAGCAAGTATCATTACTTTTAGATAAATGATGTGCTTTCTTTCTAGTTAAGGAGACCTGCCTATTGTTATCCTGCACTTGCTGAATACAAGTTGAGAGAGAAATCTTTTTTCATTCTCTCTAGATGATAATCACAAGAAGAAAGAGCAGTATGAAATACTGTGCTTTCTACTTTATCGCATGTGGCAAAGAAAATATCCTGAATATAATAAATATGAATCAATGAAAGACAAGCAGATAATTACTTGGATTTTAGATGAATATAAAAGAACTTGCCTAGTGTTTAATAATATATCTTATCATTTTTAGACAAGCATAAGGATAATATCTATTCTGTGTCAGAGACAGACAGTGACAAAGAAGTAAGAATACTCCCTCTTGTGGTTCTTGAGAAAAATAATCCCTGCTATGAGAGTCTGTTGAGAAAACAGTAATTCTGGAATCCAATATAACTTCAATAGCTAAATAAATTTATCCTTTTCTCTCTGACCTGCTTAAGAAAGTTAGTAACCGTTCTAGGCTGTGTTGATTTGGATCTTCTTGAGAGTGTGTGTGAGCGTGTACTAGTAACTGCAGGGAGGAACGGGACTATGACTAGAGAAAAGGACTCTTCACCCTGAGCTGGAGAAAAGACCACTTTGCACTTGGGATTTTTTCTCTGAGGGACGAGAGAAATAGTAATTGTCACTAAGTTTCTTTTTTTAACTTGTAACTGGCTCCCCAATGTACTTCTTTTGGGGAAGCTCTGACTTAAGAAGAATGACTTTGGGGCCTCCCTGGTGGCGCAGTGGGTTAAGCAACGCACCATGAAGCAAACCGCAGCCACTGCAGCACGAGTTCGATCCCTGCTGCCGGCCAGGGAG
>JAGFMF010011942.1:5469922-5491587 GCA_019455555.1 Galemys pyrenaicus | reverse complement strand
GAGGGGAGGGGGAGGATTGAGGGAAGATGGGAGCACGAGGGACTGAGGTGATGGTGCACTGGTGTTAACGGTGATGGGGAATACATGGGGATTACAATTAATGGCAAGTATATGTAAATTTTAAAATATTTTAATAATAAAAAAATAAAAAAGATGATAAAAAAAATAAAAATACCAGAAATGACAAGTTTTAGTGAGAGAAAAAGGTGTGTGGTGAATGGAGGAGAGAAAGGAACTCTTCGACACTCACTGTTGGTGGGAATGCAGACTGGTCCAATCTCTATGGAAAACAGTGTAGCATTTTCTCAAAATATTAAAAACAGATCCTCTATATAATCTAACAATTTAACTTCTAGTTATAAACCTGAAGAATGCAAAAACACTAATTTGAATGGACGTTTGTATTCCTCTGTTTGTTGCAATGTTTACAGTTGCCAAGCTATAGAAACAAATTAAGTCCACAAGGACAGATGAGTGGATTAAGAATATGTGGTGATATATACAACAGAATACTACTCGGCAATAAAAAAGGATGAACTTTTACCATTTGTGACAACATGGGTGGACTGGATGGGTTAATAATAGTAAGTGAATTAAGTCAGAGAGAGAAAGATAGATATCACATGAATTTGTGGTAGACTACAAGAAGGCAAGACAAAGGGTTAGTCAAAACCAAACCAAAAACAAACCCTAGAAATCTTACTGCAAAACTGAGGCTTATCAGAGGACCAGGAGTATGATGGAAAAGAAAGGCGGAAGGAGACCTAATGGACTATGATGGAGAACTCCGGGTGCCTTGGTAGGGGTGTGGCAGGATACATCTGAAGAAGTGAAATCTGATATTTATGATTAAATGCAGTGTTGTAAATCGATATCACCTTAACAAAAACAGTATTTAACTAAACCACAAGATTTCTATTAAGGAAATAATCAGTAAATATTGTATTCATTTCTTAACAAAAGGAAATTAAAGTACGGGAGAGTTTGGACTTTTAATTTTCAAAGTTAAGGTAAAGGTTAGTATAGGGTCGATTATATTATAATGATAGCATCCTTTTTAAAGAATAAGTATATGCCTACACAGATTTAAGACTAACTGATATATTGACAGCTCCTGTTTTGGAATATCTTTTCAAATCTGCTTGTATAGTAGGCAGGTTTAGAAGATAAGATAGTGTCTCTTGCTGAAGCAAAGGGTATATTTACTTGCTGTCTGGGGGAATTAAAATAATGTCTCCTTAAGCAAAATTTGGGTAGATTTATTGGCAGTGTCTTTTAAAAGTTTGGTGTTTCCTAAACTCAGGACATCTCAGCGGTGACACAAACCCCTGTGATACTGAGTAACCAAGTTGTTCTGGTTTGCTTAAGCCCTCCCTGATTACACGCAGCATACAGTCCTGAATAACAGATACACTTCAATTTTGGGCACAGTAGGAGTTGTCACCCTAATGAGCAACATGCCTCTGAGATGACCCATGGTCACCCGCAAGGGACTGGGGAAGCAAGGGAACCAATATATACTTGAATCTCATGCTGTCAACTGTGCCGTGAGTGACAGTCCTTTGGCTCAGACCCAGGAGTCTTGCATCTGTGGCTAGCAATCTTAAAAGTGTGGTAGGCCATCTTGAGAGATGGAGTAAGTCTATAAACTTTCTTTTTTTTAAAGTTTTCCAAAAGCTGTTTTATGAAGTAATTCAAAACAAATCAACTTTTGAAAGTAATTTTATAAGAACTTGTGTTATTTCAATGACCTTTGCAATTTTTTCTTACATAAAAGATCGTTTGGAAGTATATTGTTTAATTTCCAAAAATTTAGGAATATTTCCAGTGATCCTCATGTCACTATTATTTGGTTTAAATCCATTCTGGTCAAAGTGCAAACTTTCTGGCTTCAATTCTTTGAAATTTGTTAAGAATTTCTTTGTTCTGTTTTGGCAAAAGATTAAATGAATTTAAAAAATGTACTTAACCATTTTGATTCTACAGTTATCTGTATGTCAATAGACTAAGGTGTTTTATTATGTTGTTCAAATCTTCTATATTCTTGCTGATTATTTTGCCTGCTTATTCTGTAAGTTGTAACATCTCTAAGAATAGTTATGGATTTGTCTCTTTTGCCTCTACACAGTCATGTCTTGCTTAACAACAGGATACTTTCTGAGAAATGCATTGTTAGGCGATTTCATTGTGAAATGTCATAGTAATAAATCCAGATGGTAGGACCTATTACACTCCTAGGCTGTTTGGTATAGTCTGTTGGAAGCTCTGTCTTATATGAGGTCTAATAATGTGGTTAAGCAACACATGACTGAATATCAGCACAAATTTAGAAGTGTTTTATTTTCCTATTTAATGGACACTTGATATTTTGAAATATCACTATTTATTATTGTTATTTTATTGAGGTCCTATTGATTTACAACACCACATGATTTAGATGTCCAAGTTCATATTTCTTCAGATGTATGTTACCATATGACAACCATCATAAGCACCCATAATTCTCCATTGTCCTTTGGGCCCCTCTATCCTAGTATTTGTTCCATTTACCTCCTGCAGTACTACTGATACAGTTGATGTTATAGATTGAATGTTTATGTCCCCTCAAAATCAATATATTGAAACACTCTCCCTCCCCCAGCAATGTATTGGTCTTAGGAGGTAGAGAGAGGCTTTGGGAGTTTAATTAGGATTAGACAAGATTATGATGATAGAGCCTTTATCAGTGGGATTATAAAGGGAGCTTCTTTACCCTCTGCTATGTGACCATACAACAATAAATCCTAATGAGTGACCTGGAAGAGGCTCTCACTAGAGCTAAACATACCACTCTGACTTTGGACTTCCAACCTCCAAAACTGTGTGTGAGATAAATTTCTGTCATTTGTAAACCACCTAATTTATTGTCCTTTATTATAGTAGCCCAAACTGACAAAAACAGTTGAGGCTAGGCTTACCTACATACTCCTTGTTTTCTATTTGACCCATCTGCTCTTTGATTCTTTATTTTTCCTGTCTTGAGTTATTTTAATCCAGTGCATTTCCCCCCTACAGATTTTTTGTTATAGACCTAAAAATTATTCTTTTGGTGTTTTCTATATAATTACAGTATACATCTCTCTTCTTGTGGTCTTACTAATCAATATAAGAACCTTAATTCCATTCCCTACCTTCCCTTGTTTTTGTTAATATTACCAGGGATGTTAACATCATGGAGCATTAACATTGAGTTAAGGAGAATTTTAAAGCAGTATTTTGGATCCTTCTCTCAATTCTTTTCCTGTCTGGGATTTTGATGCTCAATTCCAAGTTGCTTTGGCAGTCCTGAAGTCAGCCTTTCCTCCCCTTTCTCCAGTAAGAATATCTTCTTGTGTTTAAGCTCTATCCGCAATAGCAATTTGAGGAATGTCCTCAGAGAAAAACTTTAGCATGATGTAGAGCTCACCATATGTGCCTTCCTTCTCTCAGGGATGGAGAAAGTCCTTCCTGTCCTGGTTTCTTGCCAGTGCTTTCAAACAGTTGATTTATGTATGTCACCCAGCTTTTATAGTTGTTCTTGGCAGGAGGGATTAGTTCAATACTAGCTACTTTCTCATGCATGGCTGAGAGTGGAAATACCTTAGAACATTTTTATAAACAGAAATTTTTCCTCATCTAATACTTGGTATACTAGTGGTGCATTAATGTAGTTCACAAAAATGCATGCTTTAAGAATTTTATTTAACCACTTTCAAAATAATCAGATGATGATCAGCTTTCTCCGATGTTGACCAGTTACTATTTTAATATAATCATAAACTCATAGATATAAATATATTTTTTTGCTTCAATCTACTGTAGGTATTATTTTTAGTGATGCCCAAATTTTCTTGTCTTTGACCATTGGGAATCTCTTTGTCCTTTTGACAAGATGTTCTTTGACACTTTCTTTGTTATATGTAAAACAAGATATTCCAGAATAATTTTGTCTATTTTTTCCCTATAAACCAAGAATAATTTTTTTTTTAATCTAAGGAACCCAAAATAGTGTATGAGTGGTAGACCAAGGGTAAGTTACTGTCAATGCAAGTAGAGCAGGAGACTAACCAGAGGAAAAGTTGGGTGATTTTGTGGATGATACTTCATGATTTCTAGATGGTAGACAGAAAGATTACTGGATACAGGAAGAGGGCAAGATATTGGGTAAAACAAATGAGTAAAGGACAAAAGAATATAGAGATGAAACCTCAATTAATACCAACATCTATTGTCTATTAGGCCACTTAGTATAGAAGCACATCTAGTACATGTGTGCTTATTGCTTGTCCTAAAAATTTTCAGTAGAGGGGGCCTCCCTGGTGGAACAAGGGGTTAAGGCACAGCACTGTGAAGCTGTCTGCAGCCACTGCAGCATGGGTTCCCTCCTTGACCAGGGAGCTGACCCACGTGGCGCAGCAGACCTCTCCTATCTCATCTGCTGCTCTTCTCAGCAGTGCATTTCAGTAGATCTGCCTGTTATGCTCCCCACTCTGTCTCTGGTGAATCCTCTCACCCTCTGCCTCTGGCCTGTATCCCAGCTCTTGTATGCATAAATAAATATATGAAAAAAAAGTTTTAATATATTGAGGAATCACAATCAAACACGTCCCATGTCACCGGTAGCTGCATAGACACAGGTACAGAACTTGACTGAACATACTTGTTGGTCTTGCCTTTGTTTTGATCAAAGGTTATCTGGAAAATATTTCTGCAGAGTTCAGAAAATTCCTCCTTTTCAATATTTTATTAAATTGGTTCCCTTTGAGTAGTAGGAAGAATCACCAAACACTGGAGAGAAAGAATGAAGTGTAATAAATTTGTACACTTTATTCAGTAATAATCCTCTCCATTCACTATTAGGCTACATTATTATAATGTAATACATTTAAAAATATTTATTTCCTATATATTTAGAAGAGTTTTAGTGTGTAAAAACTATTGGTTGATACTTTCTGGTGAATTGATGGATATTAAAGAAATTCTTGGCATAAAAACTATATTATTCACACTGTTATCTTCCTGGCAGGAGTCCTCTGGAATAATAAAGTTATGCTAATGATGATAGTTGAGTGGTAAAGTCATATTAATATTGCTAGCAAACTGCCTGTGATACTGATTTTGATTTTCAAGATGACAGATGAGACTTCTCTGACTTTAAGATTTTCATTAAGTCTCGGTAGAGATAGGTAGGTTACAGATAGTGCTTAAGATAAATATGTGTGTTAAGGAAGTGTGCTGTGCAGCGGCAGAGAACACCTCTCACTTCACTGTGGAAGTGATCTTGGAGTCTTCCTGGTGGAGTTCGTCCATAGTGGAAGGAATTGTTCCAAGCAGAAGGAACAGCCCAGATAAGAGTACATAAGAGAGAAGGATAGAGTATATAGGGCTCTTTATGCCATGAGGAATTTTCACTTATCAAGGTGCAGGGGGAAATCTCCATTACCCTATCTGAGTTCTTTGAGGCTAGGTAGTTAAAGAAATTAACATCAGACAGTTTAGTAAGAGAAAAGGCCAAAATTTAATAACATACATATGGAGAATTTACATGATTATAAATTCGAAAGTAAAATGTGGTGAACCACAGGACCTGGGGTGCCAAGGAGGGGGGGTGGAGATTTCACACGATAGGTAAGGAGGAGGTAACCTCATCCTTTTACTCAGAGTGAAAACAGAAGTTTCTCAGATAGGGAGGACGTATTCAAGATAAACCTGCATTCACTGAGCATACCAAACCACATTCTTCTGGGTCAGAGAAACGAGGAGCAGTGATTGTTTCTTTGATTAGGAAAAGGGCAAACAACTGAAACAAGGGCAACAGTTTCTCTCAGCCTCTAGTGCCTCCATTACTCATAAGGTAAAGTAGTTGGCATTCTTTATGCAATGATCATAGGCTTCCTGAGGCCCCCAGGGCTCAACTGACCTTCAGTTCTTCATAGCCAGGTGACATTGTTCAACCAGGCCTCTTCAATATGCCTTTTCAGGCATATTGAAAAAAGTCTATTGACCATTATAGAGAAATGAATCCCATATACGTTATCCTGTCTGTCTCCATCTTGCCTGTGTCTTCCTCAGGACGTTGAGTTAGCTTCTCCTTAAAGTCTAAATCAGAAGGGGAAAAAGCTATTGTTTACATTTATAAAGGGGAAAGACAAATCTAGTTAGTAGAACATAACCAGAGCATTTAAAATATTTAGGTATAGGAAACTAGGGAAAAGGGCATGTTAAGTATGTTTCTCAGGTCTCTGATTTTATAGCTGGATGAATAACAGAGTGGAATGGGGTGGAGTGGAATGAACAGGCGCTTGAAGGGAGACTGTAAATATGATAGATTTGTATTTATAGGTCTATTAATATATCTATAGTTTTGTCTGAGTATGACTCCTGTGGTATTTTCCAACCTTATATATATCATAGGATAACCTCTCTGCTTTTCACAGATAACAAAACGTATTCCCATGTTTTTATTAGGAAACATTTATCTTGTCTTGCTGCCCTTTTAGCCGTTTACTTGTTCTGCAAGCTTTCATGTTTTCTTGAATAATGTTATGTACCCAGTGGATATTTTTATAATGAAAAGTCACACATAGGGCTCTTTCTCAGAGAGATAATATTAGTCACTTCAAGAAAGTGTCATCACACAAAAATGGGCCAGATTGAAAGTTAGCAGGCTATGCGTCGCTGGTGTGGGGGCACAAAGAAATTCATCCGGTCCCCCTACACCTTTCAGCATTGTTCTAGGCTCACAGATACTCAAACAAGCATCCGACAGATTGATAAGAGAAAAAGGCATAGAGAAGGTTAATAATAACATGTGTACCTTCTGTATACATGGGAGAGACCCAGCGCGATTCTATCACTCTCCCAAGCCATCTTAAATGGCTTAGCTAGGGCATGGGAGACTGAGGAAAATAAAGGGTAGTCAGTTAGGGATCTCACTGGGAAAACAAAGGTACTGCTACCTTCTCTGAAAAGAGATAAGGGGATTAGTTCTTCCTGGAAAAACCCTTACAGAGAGAAGTTTAGATATACAATAAAAAGTAACCTCCACTCAGCCTTCAGAGTCCCTCCCACAAATAAACTTCTTCCCAAAGACACGTTTTGGGGTGGCAAATTTTTGCTCTGCTACACTGGTTGCAGTCATGAAAGGGTCTCAGTATTTGTCTAGTGTTTTAGACCAAAAGGAGATGCTGACTGAAGGTCCTGAGGAGGGCACAGGCAAGATGGAGGCAGGCAGGATAATGTCAGAAAGGAAAAGAACATTGTTTGGGAGGTTGCGTTTACATTTTTGGCTTGTATTGTAAGAGAGCCATGATTCTCACTGCTCTACCCTCTGACTTCTTCAAAGGGGATAGCTGGAACTAAGGGGTAGAGAAAGCCTTGTGGGGGGCCTCCCTGGTGGCACAGTGGGTTAAGCAACGCACTATGAAGCAAACCGCAGCCACTGCAGCATGAGTTCGATCCCTGAGGCTGGCCAGGGAGGGGACCCACATGGCGTAGCAGACCTCTCCTGCCTCGCCCGCTGCTCCCCTCAGCAGTGTACTTCTGTTGATCTGCCTGTTCTGCTCCCCGCTCTCTGTGGTGAATCCTCTCACCCTCCACATCTCTGGCCTGTATGTACCCCATGCTTATATGCATAAATAAATAAATCTTTAAAAAAAAAAAAAAGAAAGCCTTGTGGGGCAAGGGTGGGTGGGCGTTAGATCTTAAAATACAGAGCTGGCGGGTTGATAAAATACAGGTGACTTCGTGGCTGCCTGACTTCCGTGCTTCTCCAGGCTGCACAAGTCAGCTCTCTTGAGAGACTGCAGCAGCCATCTTCTTGACCTAGTGGTGGATTCAGCTTGGATGGTATGTTTTGAACTCTGGTTCTTTCCACCTCTCCCAGATCTTTAGGTCTGCACCTCTTGCTTGTGTTTCCTGCTGGGAGGTTGCTTGGATTTGTTCTCCTGGGCTCTGCTTTTGGGCCTTGGTTGCTCCACTTTGGATCTTGTCTGTTTGGCTGAATATTTGCCCACCAGGGGATAGTTGATTTTGGAATTTGAAAGGGAGCCTGTATTTTGAAGTCTTTCTGTCCCCTGTTCCTCTTCTCTTTCTCAATCGCTCTCTGTTTTGTTTTTTTTTTAAAGATTTATTTATGCATACAAGTGTTGGGGTATAGGCCAGAGTCCAGGGAGGTGAGAGGATTCACCAGAGACAGAGTGGGGAGCAGTACAGGCAGATGGACTGAAGCACACTGCTGAGGGGAGCAGCGGGCACAGCAGGAGAGGTCTGCTGCGCCATGTGGGTCCTCTCCCTGGCCGGCAGCAGGGATCGAACTCGTGCTGCAGTGGCTGTGGTTTGCTTCATAGTTCATTGCTTAACCCACTGCGCCACCAGGGAGGCCCCTCAATTGCTCCCTATTCTTTTTGAAACTCTCAATAATTAAAAAGCTTTGAGCATCCTAGAGTTTGATTACTTTGCATTTTTATCATGTTTGGGTGCAGACCCTTAGGAGGGGCAACATGGGTTTTTCCCCCTTTACAGTTTGGGGGCCCTGGGCACTTTTCCATTTTGACTGGTATCAGTTTTAGAATCTGTGAGATGAACTGAATTTTCCATCACCTTACTATTTATTCACGGACAGTTTTACAATGGAATGAGTACACGGCTGTGAGTATAAATGCTAAGGGAGATATGGGCTTGAATTTCTTAGCTTAACTAAGCTCTTCATCTTGGTAGGACTTAGAACAATTCTGAAGAGTCACGAAGCACCATCTCAGTGCTTCTCATTTGTCTCTTTCTGCCTCATTTTAAGTCCTCATTACCTCACTCCTGACCTACTGAAATAGCTTTCATCCCCTTGCCCCTGTCTCCAGACTTCCTTCTTTCTGATACATTTCAAACACTGCTAGGGAGAACTTGAGACACCATTCAGCCTGTTTTAACAATGTACCTTTTGTTAAATGAATTAGAAACGAGGCCATTAGACTTCGGTGGCTGTAATACCTTGGCAGCCTACATAAGCAACCAAAAGCTAAGGCTGTAAATGCCTCAAGATTACGAAACCAGAAGCACTAACAACCCATCACAATCAATTCAACTTGAAATCACAGACCACCCAGTCATTTCCTTTTCTGTTTCCTAAGACAGCATCCACAGTAGAGCATCCCTAACTACATCTGGTTCCACACCACAACTTCTGATTGATAAATACTCAGGTATACTTTAAAAAATGTTATTATGCCTAACTTTATCTTTTTTTTTAAAGATTTATTTATTTATGCATACAAGCACTGGGGTACAGGCCAGAGGTGTGGGGAGGTGAGAGAATCCACCAGACAGAGCAGGATGCAGAACAGGCAGATTGACAGAAACACACCGCTGAGGGAGCAGCGGGCGAGGCAGGAGAGGTCTGCTGCGCCACGTGGGTCGCCTCCCTGGCCGGCGGCAGGGATCAAACCTGTGCCGCAGCGGCTGCGGTCTGCCCCACAGTGCATTGCCCAACCCACTGCGCCACCAAGGCAGGCCCCTCACTTTATCTTTTAACAAAGTTGTCTCAGCTTGTATTTTCAACCAGGCCACTTCTATTTTTAACTTAAATAATGGGGTTAATGGTTTTGAAATTTCTTTCTAAAAGGCTTGAATAAAATCCAGATGTTTTGCCTTAGCATTTAAAAACTCCATGATCTGGATGCATGTTATTATCGGCTACTCTTCCTTGGGGCCATCACAAATGCTCCAGGCTCCTGCTCACCTCACTTCATATTCACCTGGCATGTAGGAACCACAAGGGTTAAACTCCAGGAATTAAAGCAATGGGAAACTTTGAAATGAATGAATCATTTCAGAAGCATTCATTTATTTGTCTACCTCTTTCTCAATCTTTGCATGTCTAAATTCTTTGTTTAGCTTAAGGTTCAGGTCTAAGACCTCCTCTTCCATAATTTCCCAGATTTCTTCACATGGAAACATCTACTCTGAATTTCCATATTTTATTTATTTTACTTTCATGATGTTTATTTTTTCTTGAAATTTTTGTTTACGTATGTTCCCCATTACACTTATTTTTATATCTCCTCTAGATGTAGACACATGGCACTTAGCACATAGTTGGCATAAGTGAATTGGGGGGAAAATTGTTATACGAACTCCTAAATTTCTATAATATGTTCTATGTAAACAAACACATGAATGTCTCTTTTTATAAAAACAAAACCTAAAAAAGCAAATCTAGTTAAAGTAAAATTACAATCAACTTTGGTATCACCATCACAATGATTAACAACTTTGATATAACAATTATAGTCATGCTTTGCTGAAAACTGACTCTGTGTCAGGCAATCTCATTCCTTTAAGTGCATTATTATGAATCTCCAAAACTACCTTGTGATGCACTCAGTCCAATTAAATAATGAACATATTGAGGTCGAGGCTGAGACATATTAGCTAAGGATCTGAACTCAAATTTAAATATTGACTTATTTGACTCTAAAACTCTACCCATGAGGGCATACCTCTGCACTCTTTGGATTAAGAAATACTTTTGATTAAGTTAAAATCTTGTGTTATGCTTATAGCAGAGGCACAAACATAATCAAGAAACCTGTGTCTTTGAAGTGACAGTCTCCGTAAAGGAGAGCTAAACATTATATTAACAAAGGAAGGAGGTACCTTTATTAAAACTTTTTTATTTATGCATACAAGAACTGCGGTACAGGCCAGAGATGTGGGGGAGGGAGATGTGTGAGAGGATTCATCAGAGACAGATCGGGGAGCAGAACAGACAGATCTGCTGAAATACACTGCTGAGGGCAGCAGTGAGAGAGACAGGAGAGGTCTGCTGTGCCACAGTGTGGGTCAGCTTCTTGGCCGGAGATCAAAGTCATGCTGGCCCCCCACGCAGTAGCTGGGGATGGCTGTGCCACCAGGGAGTCCCCTTAATAAAACTTTTATGTGAAATCTTCAACTATAAGTTGATCTTGATTGCCACTTTCTTTAATGGTTTAATATGACAACCCAGAATTCAGTGGTTCAGAGAATTTAGGAAGTATTCCTAATGGTATTACCTGATCAAAGTTAAAAGACCTGTTGTGAGGAACAAGAGGTCAGTGGATCAGTGCTGCCTCATTAATCCAAAATCCCTGCCTTCTCTGTCTCCTCATCCCTGGGATACGCTAATTGTAATGTCTCTGGAGTAAATGGAAAGTGAAACCAGAACAAAATGAATTAACTGCAGAATTGCCTTTTTTAAATTTCATGACATCAGCATACTTTTATCCTTACGATTTTCCATTTTTAAAAAAAGTATACTATGGCTTAGTCAATGAACTTTTAATTTCATAATAGTATAGTGGGTGTTCATTATATTTTACATGGTAACTAGAAATCATTACCTCGCCTTCCATTTCTCTAAATGAAAGAGCGGGGTATATAAGGGATGTTCTAGCTCTTTCCAGGTTGTGTTCATTCTGCTCTCGACTCTTGTCCCTGTCGCTCAGGAAATTTTCTGTTTCTCTACTTCATTTCTTCTTTCAGTACCTTGCGGTAATAATAACTGAAGAATGAAAATCATCCAGGTTGTTTGGACAGTGATTTATATTTTGCCTGTGCATTATCTTATTTTAGTCAAAAAATAACAATTGATAGATGGTAGACTGATAGCATTTTCATCTGCATTTTACAGATGAGAAGGTCCTTTTCTTTCTGAATGTTAGAAAAATAGCATCTGCTGTATGTTGTCATCTGAACTATTGTCATTGTAGCAAAGGGCCAGGAAATATGCAAAATGAAGCAGGGGGGTCCTTGTTTTTCTTTTGTACTAATCAATACATGCAGCACTGCATTTAGAACATGACCTTTGGATGACAGGGATGCGAGTCTCTTCTGACACTTAGAAGCTGCATGTTATTGGATAAGTTACTTGGCTCAACTAAACCTCAATTTTGGATTCTGAAGTGAGGAGAATTATGATATGTTTTCCCACCTTAGTAAAATACTGTTAAGAACTATTTCATTTCTAGGTCATCATAGTTGTTCTCACACCCACCTTTTCAGAGTAGGAATGTCGCTCCACTATTCAGTCATTCTTTCAACAAATAACTCCATGTGTACTACGTACTAGACATATGCAGTAATTCAGACACAAACAGTTGCTGCCCTCATTAGAGTAGATAGTAGAATGTGTACAGTCATTCAGATATGAGAATGTATACAGCAGAGTTCCTGGAAATATTCAGATATCAAAACATGAGGATTTTGATCAGAAGCTAAGCAGCAAACTTATAATGAACTGTAGTAAAAGAGGAAAATACACAAACAAATGCACTGTTTTCCTGGAAACCAACCAAGAAAGTGTTTTAAGGTGGTGGTAGTGATCAATTGCATTAAATGTTTTTGAGAGTTAGAATAAATGAGTCTGAGAACAAAACTTTGACTTTTCACAAAATGGATATCATTGGTGTATTTGATGAGGGAAAGGTAGAGAACAGAAAACAGCTACCTGCTACATAAAAGTTCAAGGAATGCATTTCCAGTATCTGCAGTTCATGATTGCTAGAATTCTTCTGTTCCAAGACAGAATATTCATCTTTTGGTAATATGACCGACTTACTCAAATTTGAGCCTCCGTAATACTGCTATCAGTCTACCTATTCACCTTGAGGTCTTTATGAGTGCATCAGAATACCTGGAAACACTTTCTCTGAGCTACACTATCCTTTACTGGTTTTCTTTTGTACTGACCATGGAGAATAACCCTGTACGCAAGAGCATATATTCATTATGCCATATTTTCCTAACATTGAGGAAATACTAAATTATGTAAATGTTTATATAAAACATTTTGTAATATTCGTTAAAAACACAATTCTGGGGGGCCTCCCTGGTGGCGCAATGCGTTAAGCAATGCATTATGAAGCAAACAGCACCTACTGCAGCATGCATCCAATCCTTGCCACCTGCCAGCCGGGGAGGGGACCCACATGGCCTGGCAGACCTCTCCTGCCAAGCCCGATGCTCCCTTCAGCAGTGTTTTTCAGTTAATCTGCCTGTTCTCCTTCCCACTCTGTCTCTAGTGGATCCGCTCACCTCCCACACCTCTGCCTGTACCCCAGTTCTTGTATGCATAAATAAATATTTTAAAAAAACACAACTCTGTCATCTAAGTTGTTCAATATTTTGAGGGGATTCCAGCCTTTTATGGAACTCATGCAGCATCATTTTCAGATTTCTTTTAAAACATGGCACTTATTTTCCTAGGTAGAACCAGATATGGATATACCATCTTCTAACACTGGCTTATTTCTTGCAAAGTAATCCTTGCAAAATAATCAAGAGACTGGCAAATTTGAATAAACCCCTCATTGATTTGGGTTCTTTTTTTAATCTCAAATATTAAGGTGCATAGTATTTGATAATATTATCAAATATTAAGATGATTTTGGGCATCTGACTTTTTGTTTAGGGAGAATATTGAGAAATTTGAAGGTGGTATGATCTTGCATTTGAGCTTTATTGTCAGGGATATCTAACTGTGGGAGAGAATCGTCCTCATGTTTGACAAAGGTCACAAAAAGTATCCAGAATTTCTAAGTGATAGTAGCCAGAACTGGTTCACCAAAGTGCTAAAGCCAAAAGAAACTTCATTCAAAGACATTTTAACACTTCTCTTAAAAAGGTTTACATTTTTGATTCCATTCAAAAGTAACCGTAAAAAGATTACATAGTAAAATCTGTGGTTGTAGCACGTGGAGTATCTGTATTTGACTGTAGTGTTTTCTTGTTATTATAAATGCAGGATTTAGGAGAAATCTAGTGTTTCAATTTTGAAAGCAAATGTAATGAAGATTTAGAGAACAGGTAGTATTGATGTTTTTATGTCAAGTATTTTGCAAGTGAATGAAACAGGGTTTATTTTTCATAAAAGCCTTTCCTTAATTCTTTATTATAGAGATGCAGAAATTCTCTTAATTGGTGACAAATAACAGATCTTGAAAAAAATTTAAAAAATACTATTTTGTTCGCATTTTGATTTATCAAAACAGAATTAAAAAACCTAGTAACATCAATATTTTTTTTTCTTGCAAAAGTCCCTTGGATTAGAACTGTTTTCTAGAACTGGTAGCTCTCCTAGCTATATTCCTAACCAAGTGTGATCATAACAAGCTTTTCATCAAGGATGTTACCTGCCTCAGGTAAATGGACTGTGAGCCATTTAGGGCATTACTTCATTATGTGATATAGAATATGTTGTTACTAATTCAGCAATACCACTTCCAAGGAATCTTTATTTATAGAAACTGTTTGCCTATCATTGACTATTTACCATAAGTCCATAGGGTGAATGCTTTGCATCGTTTTCCTTCGAGTAAAAGCTATTCACCAAATAGAGAAATCATAGCTATCATGTTTAAAAATATATGAGTATGTAGGGGAAATGGGGCCTTCAGTTTCACACATCCTGCCATTTCTTCGTGCGGATTGCCTTGGGGAATAATGTTTTTAAAGATATAGGTAGTATTCATAAATGGTAGCGGTATATCATTTGCTTCTCACTGCTCACATTTGCTGGGACTCTTACGAAGATTTTCCCTGGGCTCATGAATCAGTTTAATAATGATTGCTGCCAGTTGGTGGCTAGACATCAGACTGGCAGCCTACTCAACAGTGCTGCCATCTGCTATTTGGATTCACAGTGTGCTGCTGCTACGCACCACCTCATTAAGAACGGGACCCTTGTGAGCCATACACAGTAGCTTATTCAAGTGAACTGAAGCAAATTCCACCTCCTCCCCCTCCAAGCCACATTTGTAGAGGCTGTCCGCATCTCATCTTACTGGGGGATTGCAGTGTGCTGATCGTTCAGTCTAAGAGCTCCCTGTCTCTGAACATTTAGGTGTCAGTCTTTTAAGCCAGGTCTTTGTTTCAAAGTGGAGTCAAATACAAAATTGACTATTTCAAACGTTTGCGCAAAAATGTTCACATTCATTCTTTTTCTTTTTCTTTTTTTGGCAACACAGTTACTCCTGAAATGTTGTTAGTGAGTGGCTTGACCGACATAAATATTTTAGTAAGTTTAGTGTACGATAATCCATTGGAGCTTTGGGAAAGATTTTCCATTTCTATAAGGATTTTTCAGTTTTGTGGAATTCTGCTTCCTAGTTTTCATTTCTTGGAAACTGATTTTCAAAGGCCTTTATTATACATTGTACATTCTCCCCTTCTCCCACTAAGACCCAAAGACTGTTGTGAATGAAAAATATTTGTATTTTCAGGCAGAAATGAGTACATTTTATCAAACACTGCTGATCACCTTAGAGGAAAAAGAAAGTATATTTGCACAGGTCATATAATATTTACATCCTCTCCATCTGTTTCACTAGAGACTATATTCTGTAGCACTTTTAACCATTTGAGTTACATCTCAAATTTGGTTGGTTTCTAATTTCAAAGGGAATTTATGGACTGGTGTTCAAGTCTCAAGCACCTCTCCCATTACTTCCCACAAAATACTGCCTTCCCACAAAATATCTGCACTCACTGGCATCCAAAACGTGTTTCTTACACCCTATGCCTACTAGATATACCTGTTAAAGGCTGTGGTGGGCAAACAAAATTGGAAAGTGGGGTGTCCCAGCCTGGGCTCTCCAGGATGCAGACTCTGAAGTGCAGTTTAACCTGAGGATATTTATTAGGAAATGCTTTTGGGACCAATACTGCTTGAAAGAAGGAGAAAGAAGCAGGACTGGGTAGAGGTTCAAGTTGTAATTAATGTCCAACAACAGCCTTGATAACACTACAGGTTCTTCTGGAGTTGGAATGACCTTCAGAGTTGTCTTGACATGGGTAAGGGAACACCTTAGTAGTGATGGGTCTTTGGAAGAGGGCAACTTGGTGAAGGGGCGTGATGCTACGTGAGGTGATTTTTTCTTTTACAGCTGAAGCTGTTCCCACGATGGGCTAACAGTTGCAGGCAGTCTGCTGTCAGTGTTCGCAGCAAACTTAAGAGTCCTTTGCAGGTGGATTTGGCTGTATGTCATTCATGCTACCACATGGGCCAGTACAAAACGTTGCTTTTGGAGGGTTATACTAACCTTTCACATATGAATGACTGAGAACCTGGCACTGAAAAAAACCTCCCAACTTTGTCTCTCTCTTAACATCAATTCATATCCTGTGGAACTTGTGTACCACAGAACAGTATATGAAAATGTCTCCCTAATCTTACAGCCCTTTGCAGGCTATGTTAAAAGACCTGAATATAGATGGTTTGCTTCAGGCACCTCTGCCTGTAAATGCTGCTTGAAAATTTTGGTGTTGCTATTTTATTTATGGGCTTGAGGTCACATGTTCAGATGTGCAGGAAAATGGCTTTATTTTCTCATAACTGAACTCAGTTTATTTCTTAAGTGTCATTCTGCTTAGTCACTCACACACACACACACACACACACACATGTCCTTAACTTTAGGCATTATATTTTGAAATAGAGCAACACAACATCTTTTCCTCTTCCACACAGGGCTGCATATAAATTCCAGAGGACTTAAGTGGTGTCATGACTTTGAACTTATCATCTGGTTCTGGACAGACATCTGTTCACAACTGGTATGGACTGAGATGAACACTGCCTTTTCTGGTCTTCAACAATATTTACCTTCCATGCTGACATCTGATAAGATGCCTGAATTTTCATCTAGTACTTCAAAGAGTTCATACTGTGTCTTTAGTCAAGAGGTGCTCAGACCTGTCAGCTCTTGAGGTAATTTCTCAAGTATTTTAAGCATACTGAGAAAAACCTCAGTTAGATCCTGTGACCCCATAATATTCATGAGGTACTTTGGGATCCATCTGCTTAGTTATCCAATGCAGATATTTCTGCCCCAAATTTTAACGCTGTGATGTTTAAAACAATGCTATGAAATGTTCTCAGGAAAGCCAGGTGGAAGTAGGGCACTCTATTCCACATGCAATTTTTCCTGGGAGTTATTTATTTTCACTGTCACCAACAATTAACACCCTTATTTTCTCTCCAATTGTAATTTATTTTCTTCTCAAACAGTACTGAGATATATTTTTCTTTCCTTAAATGAGCTTGGAGGAGGTAGGGCATGAAGGTGCTTGGCTAAACAATTATCTTTCCAACCTTGAATTTGGTGCCATGATTTTGGTCTCTGGAAACACAAAAATCAATAACTAGTTTTTCTTTTGCATGCTTCCTTTGATGAAGTTTTGTTAGTCTCTCTTCCCCAAGGCATGAAATTTATAGCTTGATTCAAAGGGGGAATGAACATGAGTTGGTGATAGGTACTAGGATAAGAAGGAAGCATTTGCTTCTAGAGAAAAATAACTGTAGTTTTACTCCTCTATTCTATTTCACTAGCCTATTCCTCTCTTTATGCAAATCCACCTGTCTCAACTTGTTCTTTTGGTGGGCCTTGATAGCTGGCAGCATAAATCTTTCAAATTATTCTTTAACATTATATTAGCTATTCTTGGCCCCTTCCATTTCCATATACATTTTAGATCCAGTTTATTAGCTGACTCAGAACCTGATGGAATTTTAATTGGTAATACATTAATCCTACAGATAAATTTGGAGCAAATGAAAATATTGATTTTTAAAATACTGAATCTTCTTTCCATTAACAATGTTTATACCTTAATTTATTTAAATCTTCCTTAATTTCCCTTAGCAATATTTTTAGTTTTCATTGCAGGAAAATTGTAGGTCTTATAATTGGTTTACTCAAATGTGTTTGATGTTTTTGAAACTATTACAAATTTAAAAAAAATATTTTAAAAAAAGATTTTATTTATGCATACAAGAGCTGGGGTACAGGCTAGGGGTGGGAGGTGAGAGGATTCACCAGAGACAGAGTCTGGAGCAGAACAGGTAGATTGACTGAAATACACTGCTGAGGAGCGGCGGGTGAGGCAGGAGAGGTCTGCTGCACCATGTGGATCCCCTCCCTGGCTGGGAACTGAACTCGCACTGCAGTGGCCTATGGAAGCTCCAGTGAAAAGCTCAACCCCTTGCGCCACCAGGGAGGCCCTGAAACTATTATAAATTTTAAATATGTTAATTTGTTCAGTACAAGGATATGTAATGAAATCTGATTTTGATAGAATGTTTCCCTATCACTTAATATGTTCATTTTGTAGATGAATTATTTGTAGATTTCATATTTTCTACATAGAGAATCACGTGATCTGGGGTAATTTTTTTAAAATTTGTTTTGAGATTTATTCCTGTACTCTTTTATCTCTCTCTTCTCTTCACTGTTCTAGTTAGGATAAATGCAATAAAGGTGAGAGAGTGAACATCTCTGCATTAGGCCTAATTAATTATTATTATGGGAAAAAATTCCATGTTTATGATTGAGTATCAATGCACATTAGTTTTTGTATTTAAGCAGATAATTTTATGTTAGGTAAGTTTCCTTCTGTTTCTAGCTTGCTGATAATTTATGATGTTAATGAATGTTGATTGTCAATTGCTTATTTTGCATCTGTTGGGATTTTCATTTGGTTTTTCTCATTTGTTGTTATATGATAAATTATATTAATTAATTTTAAATGTTAAACTAACTTCATAATGTATTAGCCTCTTTGCAGATTCTGCTTTGTAATATTTATTTTAGTTTTGACATCTACATTTGTAAGATTTATTGGTTACTTAGCATGAAAGAGTTAAATGGCTAGCCTTCCATTAACTACTCTTTTGGAAACATCCTGAGCGCTATTTCTGGGGGGCTGGGAAGGGGGAAAACAGGTAACTGAGGATAATCTTTTTTTTAAAATATTGATAGCAGACTTTATGTAAATACAGTAGTCTTAATTACTAGGGTTGAGTTCTTATCTATGAAGTGATTAACAACAAGATGACATTGATTTAGAATTAACTATGGTAAACAAAACCAGAATCTATCAATTTATGGAGATGGCTTCTAAGAAAATGACTTGTATGTTACATAATTACCCAAGTATAAAGTAGAGAACCTAAATGTTCTGTGTTGTGTGAGGTGACCTTACATAGTGAAGAGTTCACTCTAGCCTGTCCCCATAGTTCATTTAATGCAAGAAAAAAGGCCCTAGGAAGCCATAGACACTAGTTAGGACTTTTCTCTGCTTTGCCTGTGCCTTTTGATTGTCTTGAGATAATCAGCAAAACTTTATAATGGAAAAAATCTCTTACAGTTCTGTGAATCTTTTGAGTCTAATTTGGTAAACCTATCTCTTATGTCAGCTCCACCTATGATTTTTCTTTTTTGTAAAGTCCCCAGTCAGCTTTTGGTATCAAAGTTACATTTGTCTCATAAACTATGCTGGAAAGGGCCTCATTGGTGGCACAGTGGGTTAAGCAACGCACTATGAAGCAAACCGCAGTCATTGCAGTACGAGTTCAATCCCTGTTGCCTCCTAGGGAGGGGACTCACATGGCACAGCAGGGCTCTCCTGCCACGCCCGCTGCTCCCCTCAGCAGTGTATTTCAGTCAGTCTGTCCTGTTCCCCACTCTGTCTCTGGTGAATCCTCACACCACCCCTGCATCTCTGGCCTGTACCCCAGTTCTTGTATGCATAAATAAAAAAATATGCTGGGAAATATTTGTGTGTTTCTACTCAGTAAGAAAAAGTTATGTAAGTTTGGTAATTTTCTCATCTTAAAGGTTTGAAAGAATTTACCAATGTGGTCATATAGGCCTGAATAGTACTTTCTGGAAAGCTATGGATTTCCCTTATGGTGGAAGGTGCCACAAAGATTCCTCATTGACAAGGCAATAGGTAGATGCTCCCTCATACAATTCCTCCATCTTCTCTCTTGGCTCCTGGGTAAATGACTACACATAAATCCAGCACAATCTCACTAGAGAAGTGCTACGGTTTTGAGGGAAGAAAATTATATATTTAGGCATTTTAAGAAACAGCAGCATGAGGAGGGGTATATTTTGGCACTGATTTTTTTTTATCTAGGAGGTCAGAATATAAGACTGGAAAAAATAATTCATTTATTTTGGGCATTGGATTTTTCATCCTAGCAAGAACCTCAGGGGATGGGACAAATTCACTGACAGAGAAGCCCTTAGAAGAACGATAATGTTACAGCTAACACTGGGGGAAGTGGAAATACTCTCATTATGCTTATAAATGGTAGGAGAAGCAAGGAGGTAGTTGGAGTGTCCCCACTTGGCTGGATATGTTAGCAAACCCAACATACGATTTCACTCCAAAGCAGAACCCTGAAGACACATGACTCACTAAGGCTACCAAGATTGTGCCTGCAAGGGCACAGGTTCAGGGGTGGCTCTCTGAGTAGGATTGATTGTGGATGAGATGATTACAAGTATGAACCTCTTGATGCCATTTGGGGGAAATGAGTCCTGTAGTATCAGAGAGTTCGTGCTACAACCAAGAGGCCATAGTTATAAGCACTGAAGTTGGAGTGGCAGTTAGCAGTGCTTGTCTCTCAGGGTATTTGGGAGATGATGAATTGAACACAACACCCCTACAGACAAACTGGATGGATGGATAATGAGGATGCTGCTTAACATCTCTAACCAGTAAGAAAGAGATGGAAGAGGGATATGGAGAGCTTTGGCTTTAATGAACTACCACAGCACCTTGTTCAGTTTTCTGACCCAGGAAAGGCCGTTGTTTATAGGAGGAGAACCTAGTTGTAGTATAGATTTCTCTTTTTTACCCATAATCTCAGCCAGCACTCTACAAAACTTACCCAGTATCTGGCTACTTTATGGAGATGAATATGAAGTGTGGGATCTGGACTTGCACCTAACAGACTATGCTGTAATCTCATATATGCATCCCGCCTCATGGGATTCTGGAAAGGTTTTCTAAAGGCCAAGTCAAATATGAGCTTTGAGAAGTATTCTGAAAGCATTGGCTATTATCTTTCAGGATACAGTGTATTCACCAGACCTGTATGGTCTGCAATAGGACTTAGTCAAATGGGTTAGAAAAAGGACTTTTTTTTTTTTAAGTTATAATCTTAAAGTAATTTATGATTTTTATTTTTTTAAATAATAGAATATGTACTTTTTGATGATTTTTAAAGCAAGTAATTTTTATAATCCTGTAAAGAAATATTAACAATAATGATGTTCTTTTGTTGCTTACAATGTTGTGTTTAGAAATTTAGAATGTGTTTAGAAATTTGAATTGAATCTTGTTTATTTGAATATCAGTCTCTTATTGGGAATAAATCTGACTTGTTTTATATTAATAATGTCTTTGTTCAAACATAAATAAGTGTATCCCCTCCTTCTTTTGTATATTTGTCCAAAATTTTGTTACATATAAACTTCCCTAAGAACAAAATATCTTTTTTCACATAGTTGGTTAAGAAAAAAAAAATGTGAATGATATTTTATCATCAGTCTAGAAGTCTTTTGTTTTGTTTTTTGTTGTTTTTTTTATTTTTTTATTAAAATATTTTAAAATTTACATATACTTGCCATTAATTGTAATCCCCATGTCTTCCCTATCACCATCTCACCAGTGCACCATCACCTCAGTCCCTCAACCCTCCCCCTCCCCTCCCCACCAAGTGTCCCCAGTCCTTGTCTCCTCATTTTTGGTTTCTGTGTCTTTATTGCTGTTATTGTTATTATTATTATTGTTCTTATTCCTTTCCTTGATCCTCCTTTGGTTCC
>JAGFMF010011942.1:5440406-5469485 GCA_019455555.1 Galemys pyrenaicus | reverse complement strand
TCTCCCAGTTGGTGGGTTGTCGCTTTGTTTTGGCTAATGTGTCCTTTGCTGAACAGAAGCTTTTAAGTTTGATGTAGTCCCACCTGTTTATCCTCTCTTAGAAAAAGGACTTTTTACAAAACTTATAATGACTTATTGGAAGTATTTGTGCTTTTCGCCCTGTACATTTATGTTGTTTAGGCTTAGCGGTCCCCAAGGGGCATACACTTGCCAACAGTTATAGTGAGGTTTCCCTTGATCTATAATGGTTACCACTAGGTACTGCTGTTCCTTGTGGGCATGTGGGCAAGTAGTCAACAAATTCACAGGGTAATTGACCATGGTGTCAGCTTGTTTCTACACAACAGGCCTAGGAGGGATGTGTGTGGATCTTGGGTGGTCTGCTTCGTGCCTCCTGGTTTCACCTTTCCCCCTATAACTATGACTAGATGATTATGGCAAAGTGAACCTGAGAAGGTCATGATTACTGAGGGTAATCATGAATATTTGTATCACAAATTATCACTAACTGCTAGTCTACAACTGCTGAAGTGATTACTGTGTGAGTATAACCCAAGATGAGACAGTGAAGCAAGAGGATGAGGTCAATTGTACCCGGAAATGTCCCTCTTCTAAGTTATCCCTGAGGGAGAAAGACCCATGCGGAGGAACCATGGAGGATTTGCCCCTGGATAGAGCTATGCCGCACAAGGAATGGAATGTAGTTGCCATCAAAGTGTACTTCCCAGATCTCTTGCCCAGTTTGACTGAGGTTCCCAGCTGCTGTTCTCTGAATCCACTGACATTTTCATGCCATGACCATGTTTCTTATGAGTTTATTCCATCAGCAGATCAGGTGCACTAACACAGGCCCATTCCAGCAGGGTAGGGGGCTCCTGAGATGGGCAACTGTGGCTTGAGGGTCTTATCAGCCTGATCGTGACTTTCAACTCTCTTGGATTTGTATTGCAGTATGAGACTCTGCCTCCTGTGGCTTCATCTCTATTTCAACACTCAAGTTGAGTGTTCAAGTCACATAAATCTAATCCTCAATTTGCATGTGCTTCTTGGAGGAAGTGAATCAACAAATTCGGACTTTGTTCTGGCAGGTAGTTACTTGCTCTTCAGCTTCATACTGTTGAGGTTTGCTTTGGGCAAGTCTAGGTAGATTTTACTTGGGCTAGTTTAGTCTTTAGCCACACTTAAATATTTAAGGTGTAATGCGGGCTTTCTAGTGAACAGAGTTCTCAGTGAGGGTTCTCATGCTATTGATAGTTTTGGGAATGGTCAAGCATAGTGTTCAGCAATGGAAACAAAAAGACCTGGGTGTAGAGTTCTGGAACTTTTCTTCTGTATTCCTTTTTCTTTGCTGATACTCTGCCCTAAAAACTCAAGCTATTTCAGTCTCACTCAACTTCAATTTTTGTCTTCTCAACTCAGCAAGACTTCTTTACTGTGCTTGAGTTTCTCCTCTTGCAATGTGATCCAGAGCACTTAAACCTACAGAGGCAGGACTGTTGTAGGGTCATCTTGTTATGCCTCCCCTCCCCCCCAGGGACCAGTCCTTTACTGCTGTTGTCCAATGTCCGCAAAGCTGCTTCACACAATTAATTTTCCTGGCTTCTTGACATGTTGCTGAACCATCTTTTTATGAAACTTGTTATATTAGAATTATAAATTTTCCATAAAGCATTTGGGAAATATTTTATCTTTATGTAATTGACTTTTGGTTTAATTCATACTCCATATAATCTTTTTAAAAAATATTTATTTATTTATACATACAAGAGCTGGGGTATAGGCCAGAGTTGCGGGAGGTGAGAAGACCCAGCAGAGAGAGAGTGGGGAGCAGAACAGGTAGATTGACTGAAATACACTGCTGACGTGAGCAGCGGGTGAGGCAGGAGAGATCCACTGTGCCATGTGGGTCCCCTCCCAGGCAGGGGATTGAACTCGCGCTGCTATACTGCAGATGCTTGACAGTGTGGAACTCAACCTGCTGTGCCACCATGGAGGCCCTTCATATAATCTTTTGAAATTTGTTGAGATTTAATATGTGATCATACAGTCTATTTTGCTAAATGTTCTGGGTATACCTTAAAAGAAAAGGTATTATGAAAACTGGACATAATATTTTATAGTATGCCTTATGCATAGAATGCCAATATACAGCAAATAGCAGGAATCTAACACACATTCAATTGAACTACTGAAAGGTATTATCTTATTACTGGCAATTCCAAACCAAATACAGAGGATGATTATGACACAGGGGTGCACTCAGAGAGAAAACTGTTTCTAGGATAAGGAAATCTTGTAGAGGAACCCTAAGTCTAAGCCTGTAATTTTCTCCTTAATTCAACCAATATTAACACCAGCTCTGAAATTATCTGGATATTATTCTCTCTGTGTTTCTACCAAATTTCCCTTCCATGGTTGTAAGTAAGCTCTGTATCACTAGCACCAAGTTACCGTACAAACACTATCTTGGGGAAAGATAATGATACTTGATCTAGAAAGTTCATAGATAAACAAGAAAATAGTTAATTTTATTTCTCCATGTTTGGCTACACATTTCATGATTGTTTCTGAGGTTGAGTTTAGAAGATACCTAATATCTCTATCGAATGGCCTAGATTTTCAAGTAAAATTATTTTTTTAATTTTCCAAGTTTTCATGTCCCTTTCTAGTTCTTATAAACATCACTTATGGTTAAATTGTTAGAAGGTATAGCTTCTAATATATTTAACCTTCCTACTTAATCCTTGTGCAACTTGGTTCTGGCCACAGAATTTCTGAATCGAGAAGGAAGGGAGCAAAGTGACTTAGATAAGGCTTATAAAATGTTTCTTATACATGCTCTTCTGTATGTTCAACCTCCAGCTATGGTGAACAGCCCTGGGTAGGTTTCACCCTGCTATGTGATAATAGTGCATTACTTCAGGCAAGAGTTAAGAACTTAACTCCCTGTCTCAAGGCTTCTCTGTGACAGATAATCCTCTGGTACCAGAGATGTTCTCATGCCTTTGCAATCCACAATCCACAGAGAGATAATGCTTCTCCTTTTTTGTCTCTAGACAAAGTTTAATGAGACGCTTCTTCACTAAGTAATTACTGACAGTGTTAGACCACTGCATAACACTACCTTATTTTGCTTGGATTTTCTTTCCTTCTTTCCCTATTCACTCTTCTCTCATTTCTGTTCCTTGGGATCACATCCCCCCGCCCCCACCCCAAATGTGTGTAACTCTCTCTCAGGCTCTGCTTTCTAAAATAACCTAGATTAAAACAGTAGCTAAGTGGTTTTTGTAGATTATATAAGGATATAAAGCTCCTTGAGTCTGAACATACTATAGAGAAATACTCATTCAGCTGGTAGCACCGTTTAAGGTAATTTTGTTGATTTTTCATCTTTTTCCATTTTGAAAGTCCATCGTCCATCCTGAAGCCTGACCGCCTAAAGAGAAAAAGTTGGTATAAATTAGCTTGTAACTGAATAGGGGAATTTCTTTGTGATTACAGCGCTAAGTATTTTTCTCTATGAGGGGGCTCTCAGCAACTCGGTTGGATACTCTGGTCTATTAAGGGGGAACTTTCAGTCTACTTACTAAGGTGAAGCTTTTGGTTGCTTTGCAAACAATCATATCCCATTTCTTATTCTCCTTGGTAAAAGCTAGTTCTTTTACTGCTATAGTCCTTTTTGCCAAGAAACTTTAGTATACCTTACAAATGTAAAAATGCTGGAATACTATGAGAAAATATGTTAATCATAATTTTTTAGTTATTCAAGGTATAGAAGACACTACATCGAACAAAACTGATAAATTTCCCTCATCCATCACTGGGAACTTTTATTCTAGTGGTAGGGAAAATGACATAAATAGGAAGTTTAAATAATGAAAATACACAGCATTTCCAATAAAGGGTAAGATAAAACAAGGTAGGGATCGGAGAAGATTTTTGTTTTTGTTTTTGCTTCATCTAGTTGAGAAAAACAACATTTGAACAAAGAGAAGAGAGTCAGGATATTTGAAGGAGGAACATTTGGGAAGAGGGAGAAACAATCCTAGAAGCCCTGAAATAGAAAGAAACCAATAAGGTTTGAGTCATGCCAGCATTTGAAGTTAAGTTATACTGTGAGAATGGCACATATCAAAAATACCAGAAACAACATGTGTTGCTGAAGGTGTGAAGAAAAAGGAACCGTTGTACACTGTTGGTGGGAATATAGACTGGTCAGCCCCCACGGAAAACAGTATGGAGGTTTCTCAAAGTATTAAAAATAGATTTACCACAGGTCCCAGCAAGTCCATTCCTAGGTATTTACTCCAAGAATATGAAAACACTAATTTGAAGGGCTATATGTATTCCTATGTTCATTGTAGCTCTATTTACAATAGCCAAATTATAGAAACAACCTAAATGTTCAATGACAGATTAGTGGATAAAGATGTGGTATATAAACACAATGGAATATTACTCAGCTATAAAAAAGTTAAACACGGATGGGACTGGAGGGAATTATACTAAGCAAAATAAGTCAGAAGAAGAAAGACAAATATTGGACAAATTGAGGCTATCAGAAGAGGACAGTGGGGAATGGAAAGCAAAAGAGGGGAGGGCCCAAGGGACTATGATGGAGAATTATGGTAGTGTAGTGTGGTAACACATTTGAAGAGGGATGAACCTTTATCCTTAAGTCATTTACAATGTTGTAAACCAATAAAAAAAATTGATATTAAAAAAAGGAGGTTAGAAAAAGTCATCCATGCAGGGCCATAAATGCTTTGAGGGGATATTTTGAAAAGCTGTGAGGATTTTTATTTTGGGGGTGATACTACTTACTGGTCTTTAGTGGGAAGGCAACATTAAAAGTTAATGTTAAAAAGTACATTGATGCTAAGGCGATTCAAATCAATAAAGTATTTTTTCAGAATTTATGTGACTTTAAAATGCCTTGCTGTTTATTCATGCAGATGTAAAGGTTTATAATAATTTATGTTAACTTCTAAATTCCATTCAAGGAAGCTAGGTTATTAGAATCAACTTTCTACTAACAACTAAGCCACCTGGATAAAATATACTTAATCAAGTTTGGAAAATGCTTGCTAAAATGTTTTAAATATTTTTCTGCCCTACACTTTTTCAATTTGCCTTTAGGAGAAATCATTTTCATGCATATTAGATTATTTGCTATTGCTACATAAATTATTGAGGCTTTGTTATTTAAAATATTTTTTTCTCAGTGTATTTAAATTTATTTAAAAAAAAGATTCACTTATTTATGCACATAAGAACTGGGGTATAGGTCAGAGGTGCAGGGAGTGAGAGGATTCACCAGAGACTGGGTAGAAGAACAGGTGGATATTGAAATATACTGCTAATGGGAGGAATGGGCAAGAGAGGAGAGATCTGCTGTGCCATATGTGGGTCAGCTCCCTGGCTGGGGATCAAATTCAAACTGCAGCCATGACAGTGTGACAGAGCTGAGACTCAAGCCCTATACCCCTCAGTGTATTTAAATAATTTTTATTAATCTGTCTTCAAGCTTAATGTTCCTTTCTCCTTTTGTATCTAGCTTACTAATAATGCCATCAAGTAACTTCAAGTAATGTATTTTCCAGTTCTGGTATTCTGTTTCAGAAATTTACCTTCATTAACTTTTAACAATGAGATAGTTCAAAAGCAAACCACAGATATGTAAAAGGTATTTACTTTGCAGTACTTATGATAATGGACTGACATCTAGATGGTATAAGTTTAAAAAGACATACAATCCAGTAGAAAAATGGGAGGATCCAAAGGCATAAAGAGGATATTTCAATGACTAATGAATGAGTTGAAAATCAACTCTTTTTCATTAGTCTTATAAATGGAAATCAAACCCACACCAAAAAACCAAAACCAAATGTTGGTGAGACAGTGGAGCAATGAAAACTCTCCGTACACAATGCTAGTAGTAGTGTAAATTTGAAAAACTGCTTAGTACTATCAATCATAGCTAATATAAACACAACCTATGTCCAAGCTATTCACCTCTAAGTTTACATAGACACATACACTATATGGATATACATCATGTTCACAAGAGTATTATTTGTAATAGCACCATAGCTGGAAATGACATGATTATGCAATATCACAGTAAAGCAGCAGTCACAAAATACCCCATATTTGATGATTCTATGAAATGTCCAGGAGAGAGTTAACATGGAGTTCATAAAGACTAACACAACCTACCCTTGCAGCCACCACTAAGAAACAGCATCCCTGGCATCCTTCCTCCCCCTGCACAGTCAGGGGCCACTTCTCCCCACATATACCTTCTTACTCTCACGTGAATACATTAGTATTTCTGTCTCTATAGAAATAGAGACAGAAAGTAGAACAGTAGTAGCTTAAGTCTGTAAAGCACAGGGTATTCGATTAGGAGGAAGACAGCTAAAGGTATGGTGTTGTGTTGAGGTGATATAAATGTTCTAAAATTGGCTATACTGATGATTGCACCTACCTGTGAATATACTAAAAACATTGACTTATACACGGTAAGTGGATAAATTGGGTGGAATGTGAATTATACAAGTTGAAATGAAAAATAACCATCTAAAGGATCCATAAATTACTGACTTTTGATATAACTGAATACTACACAGAATAAAATAAAGTAAAATTTATAAAAAAGATTGTCACATGCAGTAGCATGGATGAATCTTAAATACAACGTGGGGTGAAAGAAATTAAATCACATAGAATACTTACTAAACTCATTTCATGTGGAATTTAAGGACAGATATAACTAATGTATTCACGTGAGGGTAAGAAGAGGGTATATGTGGGGAGAAGTGGCCCCTGACTGTGCAGGGGGATGAAGGATGCCAGGGATGCTGTTTCTTAGTGGTGGCTGCAAGGGTAGGTTGTGTTAGTCTTTACTAACTCCACGTTAATAGTTTGCATACTTTCATGTATTTCTCACTTAAACAAGTTTATTAGGAAATATTTTAAAAACCTACTTGTCTAGGAATTTTTTCTATTGAAAAAAGTACTTAAAAAAGAATAAACAGTTTAATAGTTATTTTTTGTGGGTTGTGTTATGGAAAATTTTAATTTTCTTCTATACACTTTTTGATATTTTCCAAGTTACTGTCACTAGAGGAAAAAATGCTATAAAAATGCAATTGCCTGAGACACTCCTGCATTAACTTTATACTAATAGGCTCAAGATGTAGGAACTTCGGTTTTTGCTCCCAGATAGGAAGGGACTGCCATTTTAGAGAAAAGGAGAGTATGGCTACTTACTGGCCTGGGGGTCCCCTGGGGCTTTGTTGAATCCATCACCAGCCAGTAGGGTAAAGGCGCAGAGAGCAGGTGTAGGAACCCAAAAGACTGAACTGATGCTGGACAGATGGTGTCCAGGGATGTGGTGGGACTGAGGTCGGACCTGGGAATGTGTAGAGGCTCGATGGAAGCTCGCTTCTGTGCAGGGCAAAATGAGCGATCGGAGGCTAATCATTGCAATCCGCAAGGTCTTGTAAGGCCAGCAGCTAAGAGGGGTTTTCCACTTTTTCCAAGTTGTGAAAACAAAGAGAAACCTGCTACCGCGGCCGTTCCTGACCTGGAAATCCAAAAAAACCTCGCTATTTGACTCTTTAAAGGGAAACTCTGCCAACTCCTTAAGAGATTCTAACAGCATTTACGTCTAAAAGAACTGAACAGGGTCATCTGGGTAAAAGCGCCTGGTGGGGGAGAACGAAATGGGGGGGCCGGTGCGCGAGGAGTCTGTCGCACGTTTGGTTAGAGGCATCACAGGTGTGTACTTACTGCCCGGGCTCATCAGACACAGGAAGTCGGAACACACTAAAGAAGTGTGAAAACTCACCTACTTCGAGAATCCAGCCGGAGGCGATGACCGTGCACCGCGAGCCCGCACACCACTGGCTCTCCTCGCAAAGGGCCGAAGCAGGCTAACGGTGCTCAGCGGGATGCAAAAGAGGCGGGCTCTGGACTTCAACCGAGAAAGTACCGTCACTACTGGAGAAGCCAAAGGCGCTCCACTCCCCCATCCCGGGAGAGTTTTCTTTGCTCCCTCCCGCCGCGGGCACCTGCGCTGCAAGGCGGACAGGTTGTAACTTCGGGGGCGGCTGCGACGGTGCGGCGCGCCCGGCGCATGCGCAATGGCCGCTCGCAGACCCCGCCCACCGCGCAGACCCCCGCCCACCGCGCAGGCTCCGCGGCGCCTCCCGCCAGGCGAGAGGCGCGACCCTCCCGGGTTCCCCAGGCGGAGGGAAGCCGGGGCGGAAGGGCTCGCTCGGCGCTGTTTGCCGAGCTGTCTGAGAGTCAGTTGTTGAAAGCAAAACCTTTTCCCCTTAAATGTTAGCAATACTAGAACTGCGTACAAGATAATTTCATCTGCTATCGCTGTACGCCTCGCCAAAGGTTGAGGATTCGCCTGCCTCAGGAATGGTCAACCCGGCGCTATTAACATTTTGGGCAGGACGATTCCTCGTTGTGCAGGGAGGGGAGCTCGCTGGGGTGTGGATGGCCAGCACCCCTGGCCTCTAAACTCTAGATGCCGGTGGCAATCCGCCCCGCCCCCAGTTGTGACCACCGGAACGACGTCTCATACGCAAAGGTGTTGGAGTCGCCCTTACACGTATTGGCAGACTTCAGATCTAGCAAGTCGGAGTCCATCTGAACGTTGCTGAGGTGCTATCGTCAACTCCGAGTCCACACTCTAATTTCCTCAGTTGTCCTCCTAAACCACTGCTAACTGGAAAACGTCAATGCAGGACTTAACGTTTGCAAAACGTCAATGCAGAACTTAACGTTTGCAAAACGTCAATGCAGGACTTAGCTGGATCACATATTACTTTTAGATAGCAATCCTTTTTAGATAGCAATCCTCTTTACTTTCCTTCAATTTGAACACCTCAAACTTTTTTTTCCCCCTGGAATGGATGTTTTGGGAAAGTTCAGGCCAGTGATTTTTCAGAAGATGCTTCGGTTTGGATAGCTAATGGATATTTCATTTTAAGACTTACACTGGATATGTTTTCATCTTTTTAAGCTGTGATTCCACCTGGGTGATGTTATATCCAGTTTCATGTTTTCAAAGCATTATCTGTTCTAAAAACATTTGATTTTAAAAAGCCCATCTTTCTCCCAGTGATTTGAAATACCACTTTTTCCTACATACATAGATTTCCATGTTATACGTAGGTCTATACTTTAACTTTTTGCCATACATGTGGTCGTCTACTTACATACTCGTGTTTTACTGCTGTAATTACAGACTCTGTATGATCTATTCCACTACCTGGTAGGGTTGGCCTTCCTCTTTGCTATTTTCTTTTTCCTGTTTTTAAAATTCTTACTTTTTTATGTCTTCTGTTTATGGAATCTAGCTCCATAAAAATATTTGTTAAAAATTTCCTTTTATTCAAGTACTATCTTGTGTCTCAGCAAAGTCAATTATAAAAGTTTTTGAAATATTTTTTTGTCTTGGATTAAGAGAAGTGTATTAAACTCTACCATTATTTATGTATTTCTGTTCTCTTTGACTCTTGTAGTTACTGCTATATGAAAGAAGCTGCTGTTGTTTACTGCTTATCTTTCATAAATATTTTATTTCACTGTGAATTGCAGCCTTTATCTTCATAAGGTCCTCTTTGTCTTGTTAGTAGCTTTTGGTCCGAATTCCACTTCACTGGATTTCAAAATCTCAATTCTTCTTTTTACTTGAATGTTTCTTGATGTATTTTGTCCATTCTTTCATGTTAGCATTTCTGAATTATTTTGTTTTAGGTCTGTCTTCGTCTTTTATATGCAGCATTATATTAGTTAGGTTTTGCTTTGGAATCAACTGATATTTTTTGTTCTTTTAATTAGCATGATTAAGTTCTCTATTAGTTTGGTCACAGATAATCTCATCTCATACTATATTTTCTCATATAAAATTTGCACGTTTCTTGGTAAATTTATTTCTTGGGTATTTTTCATTGTTTTACTGTGAATGAGTGATGTCTTCTACCTTTCTCTTTAACTGCTTACTGCTTAAAATATATGAAGGTATTGATTTCTCTATGTCATTTTATATCTTGCTACCATACTGAATCTTCTATTGCTTCTAGGAATTTTTCATTGATTTTATTAACATCTCTATTTACACTTTTATATAACTGTGGTGATTATTTATTTGAAAGTTAATATTACCTGATTTTGACTCCTATATTTACTAGATGGCATCAAGTGTCTTGATAACGCTTTTTTTTTCTGACACTGTAAGAGTCCCAATCTCATATTTATATAGGTAATATATAGCATGGTTGATGATAATAAATACTATTAAAGAGACTAAAATGAGGAAGGGGAGTGATAGAATATGTTGAGGGCGGGAATATTCCATTTAAAATAGGTGTTCAGGGAGGCTTCAGCGAGGTGAGTTTTACACAGACTCGAAGTGGTTGAAGGTGTGTGAAGTGGGTAAAGGCATGAAGAAGTGAAGTAAGACCCAGATGGGAGAGAAAAGGCAGGTCAAAGTCTCTAAGGCACAAGACTGGCTGGTGTGTTTGTAAAGAACAACAGGGAGATTAGTGAAACTAGACAGTGTAAACAAGATAGATGGTAGAGGTTACAAGGGTTTGTTAAGGTTCAGTCAGGGTATAGAGCCTTTTCTTCAAGAGGAATCTTGGTGTGAAGTGTTGTAATAACATTACTTCTGCCATCCCACCATCATAAGTCAAGATGAATACATTAATAACTGGGAATTCCAGCCTCAGTAGGAAAGGAAGTTAGGTTTATGTTTAGGTATTACTTTTTGGGTGCAACTCAGATTTTGCATGAAAGTAGTTTTATTTCTGCTGACTTTAGTGCTGGAGTACTAAATACCTTTCTAATGCAGTGGAAATGATCCTTAAATATATTCTTCAAACCTCTGATGTTTTAATTTTCACCTTATATTTTATCCCCATACGCATGAGATACAGATTCACTACCACAGCTTTTTACTGTTTGTCTGAAGATGTAAATATACTGGAAAAGAATTTATTTGAAACTTTTGGATGAAATTTGTTTTGATTAATAAGTGTTCAAAAAGCAATAAAACATTAAAATCCTATAGTAGAAGGCTTGTCTGAAGACCAAAACATGACTTAGAAGCTTTTGGAATTCTTTTAAAAAGTCAAGTATTTGGCTTAAAACAGTTTTTTCTTTTTATAAAGAAATCTCTTGTTGTGACAGAGCATTTTATGGCAGAGAAGGTAGAATGAAATGGATGTTTATGGGAAGGGGGAAAGGGGTGAATTAAGGCTGTAGTCCAGCAAAGCAATGTTCAAGATTCAAGTGGTTGGTAACAGGGAGGTGACAAACTGTAGCTATACGCAGGGTTACTTCCTGCTTTTTATGTATTTTATTTGGCAGCACTTTAGCTTTCTTTTTTCCTTTCCTCTTTTTTTCCCTTCATCTTTTTTTTTTTTTTAAGCTAAGCTGTCACAGTTTTCACCGAGTAAATACCACTGGTATGGAAAACTGAACAGTGCATAGTAAAATAGGACACAAGACAAAAGACAGTCTGAGAGCTGAGATCATCGCTGGGAGACAGACCCGGGGCAGCTATTCCACTGTTTCTTAGAGCCTGGAACAGTTTTCAACAATTCTTGGTATGCTATTGCCCCCTGCTGTTCATTGGCAGCACTGACTGCAGAAATGCCTTTCATAACAGCCCACGTGTTCGTCCAACGTTAGCTTGCTCTCTGAGAAAGATAAAGTAGTTCAGAGATTTAAAACAGAGTAAACACTTAAGGAATTACTTCCTAAAAAAACCTGGACGTTCAAAGAAATCACAAAGTAGCTTTCTTTGCTCTCCATATGTTGAAAAGAAATACATGATCCAATAATCTGACTAGTGGAATCAGTTTCCTTTTTAAATTTTTGAGGGGAGCAAAGCAGGAGGAAATTTAAGTAGCTTAGAGAAAATTCGGCCAAGTGAGAGCAAATACTAGACAGAGGACAGGGAGAGAAAATATGCAAAAGGAGGGAGGTAATGAATAATTTACATACAATGAGGGTAAAGCAGTTCAGTGTTGAACAGATTGGTTGCATTTCTGAGAGGGTGCTAGGTAGAAACTGACTTGTCTCCATGAAAGAGCCCCCTGAGTCATCTGTGAGCCTTTAGGTCTTATGTCTATTCTGGGAGTGGTCATGGACATTTCTCTCAGCACTTGGGTTGGGGCACCTGAAGCAGAGAAGTGGCTCTGAATCTTGGAAGCTAACTTTCTGGCTTACTCTGCAATTTCTAAAGCGTCCTGGGCAATCTTCTGAATGGAACCCAGCCCATGTTCAAAGGTGTGTCTGGGCATGGGGATTTCATGTTGCCTGTTGCAGGCTTCAGCCCTGTAGTGCCCATGACTGTTAGTTCCTGCAGTTCTGAGCTTCTAGTGACATTAGGTATCAAGGTGCCAGGAGTCCCACTCACTAATAAAAGCAACTTAGAGGCTTGGGACCTTGCTTTTAGCATTAGACTTTTGCTTGAGTTTTTCTCTATGAAAATAAGTTTAGGGAAGAACCTTTTAATATTTAGAAAATGACATGCGCATTTATATATAAATTGCATCCTATTATTATAAACCTTGAAATACAGCCTGAACTGCTCTTGAAAGGTTTAGGGTTTTTGTTTTTTTTTTTCTTCTGTAAATACCATTGTTAATTGTTAATTCTGAAACTTCTGAAGTCCCAACTTAAAAGGCACAAATGCTGGATTTCATAAAATAAAAATTTGAAAAAATATAATTTTAGTTAATCTTAGTAAGCTGATTTTCTTCATACTTTGAGATAATTTTATCAACAGTGCTGGCTTTAGTACATTTTCTGTTGTTCTTGTATGACATTTTACTATTTATTTACCCACTTAAATATGCATTTTCCACTATGTCAAGTTTCAAAGATATGACAAAAAATAAGATACACTACATTATCAAACTTTTTATCATAAGTTAGAAAATTGTAGAATAACAGCTCAATAATCAATAAGAAGAACCAAGAGTAGAAAAGTAATTCCCCCACTACTTTTCATTTTTTTTGCTTTATTCCCTTACATTTCATTTGTTCTCCTTACAAATAAATAATTTTTGTCTACATACATTCAGTTTTTGGTATAAAGTTCTTTATGAGAAAAAAAGCACTTATTTTATCTCACTAATTAGAAATGTCTCTTAATGCCGAGATGGCATGGTATTTTTGCTGCTGGTGATTTTTTGCAGTTATCTGTGATTGTATGAATGGAGTTGAGTGGAAAGGTGCTCATCATGTATATTAGAAATAGGAGTACATAATCAATTACTATAGTAATAAGGAGGCAGTCAGGCAGTGCAACTGCCCAATATTTTCGAGGCTAATAGGTAAAGTCTAGGGAATTTAGTCAAGGTTCAGGAATGAAAGTCCACATGAGATACAGTATGAAGCCAAATTGGGAGTTAACAAAAAGGAGAAAACCATTAATCGCTCTTTTGGCAATGGTGACAGTGAATTTTCCATCATTTTATTTTGTGGCTTTGATGCTTCATGTGCCAATAGGTCTCTCCTGGCTGCTAGGCCATTCCAGTGCTGAGACCCCTGCACAAGCACTGACCTGGGCCTGGTGAGATGAAGAATTTGTTGCAGGGCAGGGAGATGGGCACCCCAGAACCCCCAAACCTGCCCATTCTAAATAGGTTTTGCCATCCGCCACATCAAGACAAAGCATACTCTAGTACACAAGAACATTAATGGAATGTATTTAACATAAATAGTGTGCAATACAGAAAAGGGGAAGAGTAGGGAAGAATCTAGTTTACAAATCAAGCACTCAAAGTTGTCCATCCTCTTGTTAGTAAAAGTGCAGCCAAATAGGGTTAACCCAAAGCAAGGTCCAAAAACCTGTCACAAATCTAAAGCACCTTCCGGGACCTCCCTGGTGGCGCAAGGGTTTAAGCACTGCACTATGAAGCATTCACAGTCAGTGTAGCACGAGTTTGATCCCTGACCAGATTGGTGACCCACTTAGTGCAGTAGACCTCTCCTGCCTTGCCTGCTGCTCCCCTCAGGAGTGTATTTCAGTAGATCTGCCTGTTCTGCTCCCCATTTCTGTCTCTGGTGAATCTTTTTACTCCTCACACCTCTGGCCTGTGCCCCAGTTAAAATCTATAAAATAAAATAAAATAAAACACCTTCTGTTGAGGACTCATAGAAAACGTCAGAAACAGTCAGATGAGTCTGGGATTCAAAGAGCAAAATCAAGATAAACAATGCCATTGTTAACCTCCCCACAGGTCTCTCACCCACATCTGTTTCAAACAGTCCAGGAACAACGGACAAGTGCAGCTTCTTCACTTGTCTTTCTGCTTCATGTGCCTCCTCCAAGTTTCCTGCCCTTCACCCTCTTCCTTCCTTTCTGAGCCTCCTCTCTCCACCTTCTTCCTGCTCAGCTCTACCCGCCCTTGGGTGGGGCAGGGAACCTGGAACCTCCCCTTTTCTTGGGACCACCCTGTTACAAACTGAGCTAAAGGCCAGCGACCCTTTGATGCCAGCGCAGGGGCAGAGGCCCTCCAGTAGCTCTAAGACTTGTTTCCCCTTTTCCAACTAAAAGCCCACAATCTGTCCATAGAAAGTTGGGAACCATTTTCTGGTAAGTGGTAGTGGTGGAGGTGGTGTTTAAGATGAAAAATGAGCTTATTGGGTTAAAAAAGCTGTTAGCAATAATTATTTTAATTAGTGAAAAGACCATTTTAATTTCTCATATTTTGTGACTCTCCTTTGATAAAGTCGTTTTGGAGAAGTGTGTGGTTCAGAGAATGGGGTCTTTGGGTTACCCCAGAAAAGCTTACCAGATTTCTCCTTTCAGTGGCACACTGAGATTCCCCATGAATCCAAGACTTTTGGTGATATACAAAAGGGCAGGTTTATTATATAAAAGAGGAAAAGAGTAGTATTGATCCTTGGACAGAGACAAGGGGGCAGGAAGAAAAACATCTGTGAAAAGAAGCACCTGCATAGTCTCAGGCGGGCAGGACTGCTGCATCTTGCTTGTGCAGAAATTGTTCTGATGTAGTGATCTTTTTGGGAGGGTTCATTCCTTTGTGGAATTGTCATCTATTGTTAAATTAATTACTTCTGGGGTATGGTTAGGTTGATTTGTAAGGACTGGGGATAGCCCTCAATCTCCATATTCCCACCTCTGGTCTGTGCCTCTGGATACTTTCTGTAGCATCTGATACTTGTGATGGCAGTTGGGGCCTAAGGGTTTTTCATTTCCGTAGCTGGTTAAACAACTGTTAATTGTTTCTACACTTACTTGCAGTTTCTGGTCTTGCAATGCCTCCATCCTAAGTTTTTTACTCTTAGCCTCCATTACTTCCCGTTAGACATTACCTGAAAGAATATTTTAAAAAGTGCCAGCTTTTGAGTTTCAGATGTGAGTTGGTTTACTTACTGTTTAACACAATCACCACTAAGTGTTTTGTAAGTGGTATTGCATATGGTGCTGGGGTAGGTGCCGATTAGAGAGATCAGCACAGAATGTGTTCCCATCCTCAAGTTATTTATAATAGAATGTGAGATGAATAAAAAGAAGCCACAGACACAGAATTAGAATAAAAAGCAAGTAAGATAGGTAGAATTTTGCTTCTATTTCAGTAAAATCTCTTGGGAGATTTGGTTAGTATAAGGTAGAGTAGTTGGGAATTTATGAATATTAATCCCCTTTATCACATCTATAAACCAAGCGATCTCTCTCTCTCTCCTACACACACACACACATTTAAACCTAGAACTTCTTCATCTGGATGACTGAAAATCAATGGAAATTATTAGAATTCCCCATAATCGATCATTGCTGTCTCAAGATATGGTTGAGACTTAGTAGGAAAAACAACAACAGTCTCCATGATTTTGAAAATAAAAATAACTGTTAGCAGGATGCTGTAAATATATCATTAAATAGCCCTAAGAGACATGGTAAATAATATATGTGTTTCTTAAACTGGTCAGTATGAGATTTGTATTAAAATGGCATCCTCTTTCAGTGCAGATTGCCTTGGGCCTCTGGCCACTTAAAAATAGTTTGTATTCATGAACATTTCTTTTATAATTGATGTGAATGTTTGCTTATAGTCAGACTCTAATTTGAACCCTGGAAAGTTCACTTTTCCACAATTATTACATAATCATTATGTCCTAGATGTGATGATAATAACTGGTTTTAAAGTTAATAATAAAACTTACTTATATTTTTGTGAGTTCTATTTACTCGAATTCATGGACATCCTGTATGGAGAACAAATCAAGGTATGATCAACTGAACTCATAAGACTTTGTCTCTATTTCTAACTGTAGCAGTTATCACACTTTCCTTTTTTTTTTAACATTAATTTTACCAGCTGGAATGACAACAGACCATGGTCTGGGTTTGCTCCACTATGTTCTGACACAACATCTGCAACACAGAGACTCAGAAATAGAGACTCAAAAAAGCATGGCTTGAATGCATACACATGCATTGCTCTTTCTAAGGACATTTTTATCTTCCTTGAGTGTTAAGTCCATTTCACACTCAGGCTATCTTCCCCTGGTAAAAGACAAAGTCTTTTAATAGAAACCTCTGTTATCTAAATGCCTTCTAGAATTTGACTGAATATTAGTCTGAAGAACTTTGACATCTTAATGCAATCTGATCAAAGTCATTTTTGTAATAATTAAGACCTTCCAGCTCTGATTGAAAATTTGGTTGACTTTTTGAGAACAACTAATTTCTAGCACTACTAATTTTCATTTTGCTTGGTAGGTAAAGCCAGGTTTTAGAGAAGCAGTTCTTGTGGGAGCTGCTGATTTGGGCTTTCTGAGAAACCCTTCTTATCTATCCAGTATTGGTTGCTTTTTATATATTCAGTGGGTTAATGTCCACACAAATCTACTTTATGACTACTTTGGGTGTGAAGCACTGCTGAGATGGTTGTCATATGCAGCCAGATGTTTATGTAATTTATGTGAATTTACTAATTATATGCTTTTGGGGAGTCAATGATAGTACTTTGGAGCAAAATCTCTGGCCCTGCCATTATTAGCTCTCATGCAGGATTGTCCTTTACTGTTGATTAGATTGTGCACTGCACAAAGAAACTCATGAAGTATACACTATGTCATTGTCATTAACAATTTGGGTTAACTTTTAAAAAACTTTTTACTTGTTTATGCATATAAGAACTGGGGGTACAGGCCAGAGGTGTGGGGCATGAGAGGATCACCAGAGACAGAGTGGGAAACAGAACAGGCAAATTGACTGAACTACATTGATGAGGGGAGCAGCAGATGAGGCAGGAGAGGTCTGCTGTGTCATGTGGGTCTCCTCCCTGGCCGGGGATTGAACTCGTGCTGCAGTGTTTGAACAGTTTCTACGCGGATGCTTCATGATGTGGTGCCTAACACCCACTTGCACCACCAGGGAGGCCCGATTGGGCCAGTTTTGTGGAAGAGAGCAGTAAAGTTTCTCATTCTAAATAAAACTAGTACATATTTACTACTTATTTATGACATATTTTTGACAAATGGAAGTAGAGTGTCTTGAGGAAGTGGTGCTTTGTTTTTAAAATTTACATAAATGCTCTGGGCTAGAGGCAGCCTCAACTTGGATAAGTTACATAACTCCTTGGGCCCTCAGGTGGAAATATTAATAACTATCTGATGAAATTAGTTAAAAGGACTAGGCATGCCTGGCACACAGTCAGCATCCAATAAATGCTTTTGAGTGAATATGAGAGAACTGAGCATAATAATGTGGTGAAAGGTCAATAAGTTGTAGCTTACTTTTGCTTTGAACAGGGGTATTTTAAAGGGATAAGTGTATTTGCAAAGAAATGTCTTTGAATCTTTGGGCTTGTTAAGTGTTTACATTTTACACTTACTTGCTGCATGGCACTAACAAAAATGTCCCTAATGAGATTTATGAGACCCTTCTTTCTTGAGGAGTACACTACTAAGTTAAAGATGTTATGACTTTATGACACATTCAATAGAAAAATGTGACTTGTAGTTGAACTTCTTTTGCAATTCTAAAGTACTGAGATCCTAGGTTAAGAAGGGACGCTTTAAATTTCCCTTAATTTATTAAATACATATTAATCTGTCACTATAGGACAGAAATTATGCTATGTACATTCAAACTTAAATAAGATACACTTCTTGGGAAGTTACAAGGTTTTGCATAAACATTTCTAGGGCAAATCAGTCACTAACCTGAATTTTGGTATCTCCTGATAATTCAAAATTTGTCTTCTTATAACTTTCATTTATTGGTGTTAACTTTACCCTTGGAGGCATAAGATAAGTCTGATTCTTTACTAGAAAAAAATTTTTCTTATGTATTAAGATAGTTAAATATTTTCTAAAATTTCTGTTATTCAGCTTATGTATCATCATACTTTTTCTGCTGTTCTCAAGTCTCTTCATCTTGTTCACATCCCTGAATGCCTTTCAGGGCATCCTGTTTCCTCCAAGGGTATGATATGTCCTGGTATTCAGGCCTCCAAGTATAGACCAACCTTCACAAGATACAAGACAACTATTTCTTACTGCCAGATTCAGCCCTTCAAATTTCTGGTATGTTTTATGTTTATAACTGCATAATTAATATGTACTATAAGACAGAATTTCTACCATTATTAAGAAAAATGCATTATTTTGCACATTACCATAAAACGTCTTTTTCTCGAAAATGATAAATGACTTGTTAATTCCTTGTGGAGCTTATCATGCAATGTTTCTAACAATTGAAATGGGAACAGTAATGATGGCAGCCTTGCTGGTAGAGCTCTGGGTTATCGAATTTCCAATTGGAAGTCATTTTCAGTCCAGTTCATTAAAGTCACTATAATTTGGACATTTTTTTCGACAGAAAAGAGGTGAGCAGACAAGGAAAGACTTCTAGTGCTTTGCTTGATCTGTTTCTATAAATTGGTATCTCACTTAGTATTTTCCCGTTTTTGATGATTAAAGAATGTAACTTATGAGAATTGTCCTACTTTTTACTCTAGGCACTTACTAAAACATTTGGTATCTTCTCAACTTTTAAAAAAATTTACAGATGCACAAAACTCACTTTATTCTAGGTGTACTCTGACTCAGCATTTAGGACAAGTAGCCCTGCCTAGCAGAATACCAGAAGATGCTGATTAAAACTCAGCCACAATTTATTTGTGTGTACAAATTGTAAATGTGTACACTGCTTTGCTTTGCTTTGTCCTTCCCTTTACTAGAAAGAAAAGACACAGAGAGATGCAGTAATTAATTGGAATATGGGGATAGGGAAGAGACCTAAGTAAAGGGGAAGTTTCTGGAAGTAGTGCGAGGTAGAATTGGGTGGGTAGGATGTCAGTTTCCTAGGTATGCCATAGCAAATTAACACGTATTCTATGGCTTCAAACAACAGAAATTTGTTCTTTTATAGTCAGGAGGCCAGGCATCTGAAATAGAGGTGCTGAGTAGGGGTGTTGGCAGGGCCATTTGCTACTGAAGACTAGGGAAAAATCTTTCTGTGCCTCTTCCTGATGACTCTTTGACCTGCCGATGGATGCATCACTAATTTATGGCCTCCCATCACATGGACTTCTTTGTGTCTCTGTATCCCTTTGTCTAGATCTCTTGCTCTCGTTTTCCTTATAAAGACAGAAGTTGCTGGATCAAGGCCTCAGTTAGATCTAGCAGGACTTCATCTTAACTTGATTACATCTGTAAAGACCCTATTTCCAAATAAGGTCACATTTCTAGGTACTAGGGTTAGGATTTGAACATGTTTTTGGGGGTGGGGGTAGATGACAATTCAATGGAGAACAAATGAAAAGGCAAATCGTGGAACACTTTAAACAACAGGTTCTAGGCACTTACTAGAGTGCTTAGTGTGTGGCACTAAAAGAGTGTGGCTTTTATTCATAAGCTGTGCCACTGGAAAGTTTAAGCAAAGATATGAGACAATTATCATTACAGGTCAGTCTGAGAGTAGTGTACTGCGCTATACTGAATCCAAAGGAAAGTTAGAGGCTTAGTGGCTAGGACATAAATTTGGACTAACTTAGAGTGAAAGAAATTTTATAAAGGAAGATGCAGAAGAATGTATTTCTAAAGATGGAGCCAATAATATCTGTTATACCACTTGCTCTTCTGCAGTGAGACCTTCCGCCCTCATGACAGGTGGTATCTACTTCTCTACCTAGGATTGCTTAGGGCAACAGGATGGGTGGAAGTGACACCATACCACTTACATGCATAGAACTTTCCTGATCTGGCGCTTAACTCCCTACCTCATGGAAGAAACTGCCAGGTAGGAAGTGTGACTCCCCTGTGTGTCTGGTTGTGAGAACCCCCACTACTCTGGTATTAAGGAGAGATCCTGGAGGCAGGGCCAGGACTAGATTTAGGTGTGATGTGTCTGGGGCACAAAGATTAAGCAGGCACTTAGCAGACGCACTTGTGTGACGGTACCTCCTTACATTTTGTACTCTGGGAGCTTTTCTCTTAAAGAAGTTCCCTTAAGTTTAGGGCAGCACAGAGGAATAAGGGCCTCTTTAATATCTTAGCACCAGGCACCTCTCTTGTCTTTTCCTAGTTCTAGCTCTTCCCGAAGATGAGCCATGTGGGGTAGAGGAGAGGGGAGATGGTGGATGGAGGAAGGAAGAGTGTGAATGAGAAGAGAATGAATGAATATGAGAATAAATGAGAATGAAAATGAAGTAAGCATCACAGAGGCACAAGGTATTTAAATGAAGACCGCATTTTTGAATAGTAACTCTCTGGCCTCAGCTACCAGCTGGCAGGTGGATAGGATGAACCACCAAGATGTACCGTTCTGATTCCTGATCCACAAAATCATAATTGTTTTAAGTCATAAAGTAATGGGTTGTTTTTTACTCAGTGTTATATTATCCAAAGAAACTCCAAATATTTATTTATTTTTTTTTAAAAATTATTTTTGACATCATTTGTATTCTCCAGGGAGTTCCCACCACCATTTCACCCGTGCACCATCACCCCAGTCCCTTGTGCTACTTCTGCCTTCATCCCCACTTTGCCCTCCCTTCCTTCCCCCCCCTCCCCATGGTTTATCTTTGACCTTTTGGTCTTGTTAAGTTTTTTTTTTTCTTTCTTTTCTTTTTTGTTTGTTTTTGGTTGTAATTGCCCACTTCCTTGCCCTTACTCTTCTTCTTCTTCTTCTTCTTTTTTGTTGTTGTAGTTGTTGCTCTTTCACATTCCTTCTAATAATGAAGCCATCCAATATTTTTCTCTTGCCTTCTGGCTTGTTTCACTGAGTATAATTCCTTCTAGCTCCACCCATGTTTCTATAAATGGTCCTAGTTTGTTATTTTTGATTGCTGAACAGTATTCCATTGTGTATATGTACCTCATCTTGATCCAGTCATCTACTTTTGGGCATTTGGGTTGTTTCCAGGTCTTACCAATTATAAATAGTGCTACAATAAACATAGGGGTACAGGTACTCTTTTGGATTGGTGTTTTTGTGTCCTTTGGGTAGATCCCAAGGAGCAGGATTGCTGGATCATATGGTAGTTTCATTTCTAATAGACTGAGGAACTTCCATATGACCTTCCATAGTGGTTGGATTAATTTGCAATCCCACCAGCAGTGTACTAGGGTTCTTTTTCTCCATATCCTCACCAGCATTTGTTGTTGTTGGAGAAACCCCAAATCTTGCTATTGTTATGTGGGGTTCACTGTTGGCAGAAATACCAGGTAGCTTTATATTTACTGAGTTCTCATGGAACAGAACATGTTCGATTGCAACTCTGGTGAAGGAATGAAGAAAGTGATAGAGAGGGATTATAGTCAGTGACAGTCTAGGAAATAGAATTTGATGCCTTGTTTCTTCATTGCACTACTTAAGGAATAAAGCCATACAAATTTTAGTGTTTGAGTTTGACCAGAAAACATATCTATATCTGTACACACACACACACACAGAGTTTAAATATTTATAGAAACAAATCCATGTCTGTTTTGATCTATGCTATGCAGAGGAATATGAACTTCCTGTTTTAAAGCAGATAGTCTAAATTCTGATGCTATATGAATAAAATTTCCCCTGGATTTCATTAGCTATCATTTAGGAAGGAGGGAAGTCATAAAGCTAATTCTTGTTGGTTTTGTCTGTAAAATCAAGCATTGAATGAAATGTTTATTTTTATGACAGCTGAATTTACTAATTTTTCATCGAGTGTTTCACAGTAATTTACACATTCTTTCAAATGGTTGTTGGCACATTTATTTATTTTCCTTTGAGGCATTTTCTAATTACTTGTAAAGGAGACTGAGAAAAAAGGAAATATGGAAAAAAGTTAAGAAAGGGGCTATTTGGTAGAGTAGGTTTATTACATATAAAATTAAAATAATGGATATTTTTAAAAGCCCTCAGGTCATTTTATTGGTTTCTCTGCTTGCTCTGCAATTGCACAGTGAGTAAAGATTTCCTGACTCATTATTCATTTCTACAGGATGTTAGACATTTTTATGACCTCCCAGAGTACTTATAATCTGTACTACACAATTTAGCACCTAATTATATTCTGTTTCATATTGTTCATTATTATATCATTGTATAATTCTTGTCCCTTCAAGTAGATTATATGATTTTAAGAGGCAGGGACCATGTCTTACACTTCCGTATTTGTAGTCTATCTCGCACTTGGGAAAATTTTAATTGATAAAAGCATATTAAGTAATTCTGGTCCTTCAAAATGCAGCAAATGTGTCTGTGGAACATTGGTCGGGACTTTGGACTTAAGGACACAAAGATAAGCAAATTATTTTTCCTTTTCTCAAGGAGTGTGTCATTAAGAGAAGTCCCGGGTGGGGGCAGGGGCGGATTGCCTTGGCTGATAAAGGGACTTTCTGTCTTTTTGTCATTAGTGTCAGACCAGGAAAAATAACAAGCAGAGAGGCAAGCCCTATTGTGCTACTGTGATCATTTTGATGTAGGTGATGGTTGGCATTTTTTTCCTCTTCGTTTTTCCAGTTGGACAGGCCGATTAATGGTGTCTGGGAGGGGGTCTCTCTTGGTTGAGCAGCTAAGCTTAAATGGGTTGGCAAGTCTTACCTTTTTCTGTTTTGAGTGAGCATGCTCTTAGGACATCAGATGTACATTGTTATTTCTTACTTGTGATAAAACATACATGACATTAAATTTTCCATATTACTTATTCTAAAATTAGGTGGTGTTAGGTACATTTACATTATTGTACAACCATTACCAATATGTGTATTTAAAAATTTTTTTCCACACCAGATTAAAACTCTAACCATTAAACAGTAACCCCCTGTTTCTTCTTGCCCAGCCCTACAACCATGATACTTTGGGTCTCTATGAATTGACTGCTCTAGGTACCTCATTTAAGAGGCATCACAGAGTATTTGTCCTTTTGCTCCTGACATTTCACTTAGTATGGTATCTTTCAGGTTCATTCATGTTATAGCACATATTAGAATTTAATTCCTTTTTAGACTGAATTAATATTCCATGTGTGTATATATCATACTGTGATCCACGGGTGAACATTGGGTTGTTTCTACCTTTGGACTATTGTGAATATGCTGCCAAGAATATGTGTGTTCAACAATGGAACATGTTATTGTGAGTACTAACACTGATTTAATACTTCTGGTGAGCAAAGTGCCTTTCAACTACCTGGAAATTGCAGTATATTCTTTGGAATTTCATAATGTGAATTCAGAGATTTAAGAATTCATTAGGAAAATGTGACCAGACAGTTTTAAGACTAGGACTGTGATCCAAACTTGTATTTAGTAAATACATAGTTTTTATTTAACCTTCAAACGCTTCCTCTCTCCATCTCTCTACTCTGTTACAGTGTAGGCTATGTCCTCATTGCCTTACAGTGGGATAATTGTGATCACCTTCTAGCTGGTTTGTCTGACTTGTCTCCCATTTCCAGTTGTTCTTATAAAGCACTGCTTTGGCCATTTCACTTTACTGAACAAAACCTTGTACTCATTCTCAATTATCTACCGAACAAAACTCAAACTTGTTGGCCTTGCATTGAAGTCCTTTTGAAATCTGGTAGCAACTTACCTTTTGGGGCCAACTTCTCTCTCTTCCTTATATTATCTCTGCTTCAACTATTTCTTCTCGTCACCTTGAAATAATATATTGATAATTTGTTCAACTTTCCTCATGGCTCCTTGCTTCACTATGTATAATCTATTTCATGTTGATTTCAAGTTTTAGCCTAAATCTCAGTATCTTTGTCAAATGCTTTTTCTTTTTTTTTTTAAACTATAAGCTCATAGGTATTACTTTTATTTATTTATTTTTTAAATTATATTTAATTGTATTTGACATAATTTGTAGTTCCCAGGGGGTTCCCACCACTATTTTCACCTGAGCACCATCACCTCAGACCCTTGTGCTCTTTCTGCCCTCATCCCCGTCTTTGCCCTCCCCTCCCTCCACCCACCCCCATGGTCCCTTGGGTTTATCTTTGATCTTTTGATCTTGTTGAGTTTTTATTTGTTTGGTTGTTTTTGGTTATGATTGCCCATTTCCTTTGGCTTTCTCTTGTTTTTTTTTTGTTTGTTTGTTTGTTTTGTTTTCTTCTTTTTTATTTTTTGTTGTGGTTGTTCTTTCACATTCCTTCTAATAATGAAGCCATCCAATATTTTTCTCTTGCCTTCTGGCTTGTTTCACTGAGTATAATTCCTTCTAGCTCCACCCATGTTTCTATAAATGGTCCTAGTTTGTTATTTTTGATTGCTGAACAGTATTCCATTGTGTATATGTACCTCATCTTGATCCAGTCATCTACTTTTGGGCATTTGGGTTGTTTCCAGGTCTTACCAATTATAAATAGTGCTACAATAAACATAGGGGTACAGGTACTCTTTTGGATTGGTGTTTTTGTGTCCTTTGGGTAGATCCCTAGGAGTGGGATTGCTGGATCGTATGGTAGTTCCATCTCTAGTAGGCCGAGGAACCTCCATACGGCCTTCCATTCAAATGTTTTTTCAACAATCACATTTGAAAATGATTCTTTGCTCTTTTAAATATTTGTGCACTCACTGTAAAATTAATCATATTAATGTTGTTTGTGTGAGAGCCTACATTTTTTGAGAGCGCAGACTTGGCCTGTGCTTTAGTTGCATTATTCCATTTAAGCTTTACAGCAAACATCAAGTCCATACTATTATTTTCCATTATATATCTGGCAATTTCAGGCCCTATCTAATTTTTCCCAAATCATACAACTAGTAAGTGGCCAAACTAGGACAGAATCCCAAGTTTTCTGCCATTAAAATGTCATTTTAAATGTATATTGTCTTGATTATAGGCCCTTGATAATTAGGGTATTTCCTGTTCTTGGCATCTCCATAGACAGTTTCTATCTATGGAGATCAAAGTCAGAAATAGACTGCCCAGGGAATGGAAACTTTTTTTTTCTCTTTTAAATTAACTCATCATGCATGAATTACCAGAATTTTTAACTGGTTACTTCATAAAGTTTTTTTTTTTTTTTTTTAAACACCAGCAAAGCTTCATGACTGCCCATATCTGATTTAGATAAACTTCTATTACAGTAAGTACCACGCTGAAGGTACTTACTGTTACCTGTGTGTCTCTTCTGAGACCTCTGCTCGAATTCCTAGAACCTAGGACAATATCCTGCACATAAATGCTTATTAGATGTGTTAGCAACTTCTGTATTCATTATCCAGCCTACATCTCCTAAATATATTGCTTTTGTAGAATTGTGCAATATCTAAGTTCCATAAAGTTGAACACAGTTCAAGGCAGTATAATGCAAATATAAATAAAAACTACTCCATGGTGTACTGGTTCTTGTGGAGACTTAAGAGCATGGGTGTATTTGTTCTGTAGTTTGGGAGTTGACGTGGTATAAAGTTTTATACAATATTTTTTGAAAAGTGAAACTATTTTTTCCCTGGATTTGTGATAGTCAAATAACCTTCTGATTAATGGTTAATAAAATCCAATGCTGTAGAGAGTAGATATTACTGGAAAAATTATACTCTTTACAAAAAATAACAGATGATTCTTATGTTCTAAATATTTATGAGTCTGCTCACTGTATTTTAAAAACTGGAAGCTGAAAAACTGAAGACCTGACTTAGACAGTGGTGTTCCTAAAAATATTTCCTGAGTTCTTGACTCAGAAGTGAACAAAACTTCTTTTAGTCTCTGTAGACACATATAGCAGCATATGACACAATGCTCTATACCCAGTAGGCATGTAACAAATACTTTCTAATTTTGTTAGTTCAGACTATGATCTTCGGTGTTGTTTCAACCATCCAGTACATTTCTACTTTCCTACTTAAGGTTCTTTTATGTATACGAGCTACCACTGCATTTTCTCCCATTCTGGAAGCATATGTATATGTGTTACTACAGAGGTAATCATACCTATGATACTTATTACAGAGGTAATTATAACTATAATAGTAATGATAATAATAATATTACAGCTAGGGTATTTCAAACAACTTGATTACTATTTTGCTTATAATCTTACTGTAGCTTCTAGTTGTTCAGTCAGTCCCTAAACTTTTCTTTTGGGCAGATGGAAGTTAGCATGGTGGTTTTGCTAGTCACAGCTGTTTTTGTCCCTGTGGAGTGGAGATTTTCCCTGGAAAAGGTCTCTTGACCCACCAGGACAAGGATCAAATTATTTGCTACTTCTGAATATGTTAGCCGTCTAATTACTAAAAAATATTTATTGGATTGTAGAAATTATGAACCTGCTGCCCAGAAAAAAAAAAAAACAAAACAAACACACATACTTTTTTTTTTTATGCATACAAGAGCAGGGTACAGGCCAGAGTCGCGGGAGGTGAGAGGATTCACCAGACACAGAGCGGGGAGCAGAATAGACAGATCAACTGAAATACACTGCTGATGGGAGCAGCGGGCGAGGCAGGAGAGGTCTGCTGCGCCATGTAGGTCCCCTCCCTGGCTGAGGATCGAAGTCACGCTGCTATGCCTTGGATGCTTCACAGTGCGGTGCTCAACCCACTGCGCCACCAGGGAGGCCCCACATACATTTTTTAAACTTGTACTCCCTGAAGCATATCCAAATTCAGAGACTTCAGAGTGATAGAAACAAAGAACATGCACACCATTTATAGTGGTGATATAGCTGAGATTTAACCCCTAGGCCACCAGCGAGGTTCTGATCCAGTAAATATTAAGGACTACTATCTTTGGGGGTTTTGGTGGTCATTTCTAGGACCTTCTCCTCAAATACTGGATAGGCTTTTGATAAGAGTTATCTAGTCCTGTTAGACTTTCTTTATCCCACTATTTTTTGTTGATAAGAAGTTGTTATTTGAACATAAATGTAGTTTGTTATTTGTAAATATCTTTCATAATTTTTGTCACATACAAAAGCCTTCTGTTCTACTATTAATATTTTTCTTTAAATCTCCAATATTTTTTAAAAAAGCACATATGAATTTAGCCTAAACCTAAGCAGTAATATTTATGAACTCAGGAACTTGATGTGTTAATTATGTTTTTCTAATACATGTTCAAGAAAATGTTAAAAAAAATACTATTCCATCACCTCACACAGAGGCCAGCAAACACAGTCAACTCCATTTATTTATGTGTTGTCTATGGCTGTTTTTGACCTGCAATAGCAGAGAAGTTGAGACAGATATAATATGGCCTGCAAAGACTAGTATATTTATTATTTGGCTCTGTAAGAAAAAGTTTGCCAACCTCTGTCCTAAAATTATCTCTGTACCATCAGTAGAAAGCTTAGCATGCTCTATAAAACCTTACTGTGGTACATTTGTCGGGAGACACTGTGCATGAAATCCTGTTATATGTTCCCAGAACCAGCAGATACTCTACCTTTTTATACTGAAATTGAGAACCTTGGTGACAAGCCCTTTAGAGATCAAATGACACACATAGATATTAAGGAGAACTTAGATTTTTTAAAAAAAGATTTTATTTACTTATGCATAGAAGAGCTGGGATACAGTTCAGGTGTGGAGGGTGAGAGGATTCACTAGAGACAAAGTGGGGAGCAGAGTGGGGAGTGTCTGAAATACACTGCTGAGGGGAGCAGCAGGTGAGGCAAGAGAGGTCTTCTGTGCCATGTGGGTCCCCTCCCTGGCTGGAAATCAAAGTCTTGTTGCAGTGGCCCCACAGTGCAGCCTCAACCCCTTGTGCCACCAGGGAGTCACATCTCAGATATTTTAAATAAAGAAGATATGCCTATAAAAATACATGATTCCATTTATGTGAAATGTCTAGAAAAAAACATATCTATAGAAAATAGACTAGTGGTTGCCTGGGGCCAGAGGTAGAAATAGACTGACTGTTGCAAATGGGAGTGAGGAATCTTTCTGGGATAATGGAAATATTCTAAATTTGAGCTTTGGTGATGAATACACAACTCTGCAAGTTTACCAAAAATCAGTGAATGGTTCATTTTAAAGGAAAGGACTTCATAATATGTAAATTATATCTCAGTAAAGCTCTCATTAGACAGTTTGAAACAACATTTAAACATTTATAATTTGCCAACTACTTCGATTTCTAAACAGATACATAGCTTAAGAATAAAAAGTGACTTGCACACACTGATATCCCTTTTTTATTTAAAAAATGCTATATTTTAAATTATTATTTAAAGAAAATATAATGTATTTAATCTTGACTCTGCACAGAAAATAACTAGGAGGAAATACAAGGAACATTACTTTTAGTGTGTGAAACTTAAGTTTCCTTAGAGGGAAATTCTTACTTCTTCCTTTGTGCATGTTAGTACCATTCAATACTTTTGGAGGCATATATTCTTTCTCGTTCCCTTTTAAGGAAAAACAATAGTATAAAATTAAGAAAGATAATCTGTTATGTGGTGTTTTAGGTTAGTTGTTGAATACTCTCTTCTGCTAAACAGTATGAAAATGGAAAAAGTGATCATTTGAAAAGTAACGGGAATTACTCAGATATAGTTTCCGTAGCCCTCTCAGTGGTAACAGTGGTTTTTAGCCAGGGAGTATAAAATATAAAACTATTAGTCA